>VCHM03000035.1:80000-92500 GCA_006182925.3 Reinhardtius hippoglossoides
GAGAGAGGAGGAGAGAGAGAGGACCGGTCCTATAGATGATCTTTAAATCCTGTATTGATCATAGAGACACAAGAACCTGCTCAGTGTGCGACACACAAAGTACCAGAGTAAAAGCTGTGTGTGTCTGTGTGTGGTGTGTCTGTGTGTGTGTGTGTGTGTGAGGTGACTGTATATGATGATGATCAATAACTATATGTAGTTTGGTTCATTGATCGTGACTCCAGCCATGTTTACTGAAACAAGACACCACGCAGCAGAAAGTGAAACAATATGATATTTCTGTTAATTGGGAATAAAATAAAGAAATAAAACTTGATGATGAGAAGGACAGGTGTGTGTGTGTGTGTGTGTGTGTGTGTGTGTGTGTGTGTGTGTGTGTGTGTGTGCATCATCACAAGGATAATCACACTCCAGTAGGATTGCAGTGATGGAGGGATCAGTGTGAACTCCCACAGAGAACTGAGGATAAGTCCATGCATCCCACTGAGAGGGGGGGGGGGGGGGGACATGAGAGGCAGATTTAGAGAGGAGGAATGAAAAGAGGAGAGGAAGAGGAGATGAGAGAAGGGAGGGAGGAAGAGGAGGAGGGAGGAAGAGGAGGAAGAGGAGGAAGAGGAGGAGTTAGAAGTAACAGACTGGAAGAAAGAGAGATGTTTAAAAAAGAAAAGAAGAACGAGTAAAATACTGGACACTAGTTTTTACACAAGCAGGAGGAGTTAGTGGATCTGGTGTGTGCGTGTGTGTGTGTGTGTGTGTGTGTGTGTGTGTGGTGTGTGTGGTGTGTGTGTGTGTGTGTGTGTGTGTGTGTGTGTGTGTGTAACACTGTGATAACTGATGTGTATTTAATAGTTTCTAAACAACAACGGAGCTCAGAGGAACATTATATATAGGAAGTCTCGTCTCTCTCTCTCCTCTCTCTCCCCCCCCCCCCTCCTCCCCCCTCCCCCCCCCCCCCCCCCCCCCCTCTCTCTCTCTCTGATGGAGACATTTTGGAAAATGTCCTGCAGTGTTTGGACGTGTTCACGCCGTCTATCTGTTTTACCAATCTCTGCCTGACACGCTGCTTTAGCATCAACCCGAGCATGACAGCAAGCAGACACACACACACACACACACACACACACACACACACACACACACACACACACACACACACACACAGAGTTCCAGGTGACAACATGTTGAAACAACAGTGATGAAATAACAGAATTATGATTGAATCTCTGGATTTATCTCTTCACTGGAGACGCAGGTGAAAATTGCCCAAACTGTGAAATTTCTTTAAATCTAACTATTACTCAAAATGATAAAACTATTAATGTCATTATAACTGTGTGAGAAACCTTTTCTGCTTCTCTCTCCTCCGGCTGTGGTTGTGCAGTTTACATTGAACTCAATGCGGCGGCGTAAATAAAAGTGAAATAAGAGCGAATGAGATAAATCCCAGAAACACTTTGGGGCTGAGGAGGTCGAAGGTCAACGTCTGAAAACAATGACGTCGTGACAACAACACAGTGACATCATCGATGGGGGCGGGGCCAGAGCGAGCCGCCGACACCGACACACATCATCAGTCGCACGGTGGAAAGTCATGTTGATAACGTTACAGTAGAATTACAGCTCCGTCCATCCTGTTAGCTACAATCCTGTTAGCTGCTCACACACACAGACACACACACACTCACACACACACACACACACACACTCACACACACACACACAACACACACACACACACTCACACACACACACACACACACTCACACACACACACACACACACACACACACAATCACACACTCACAGACACACACACACACACACACACACACACACACACACACACACACACACACACACACACACACTTTTCCCACTCTGATAGACTTGTCCTCAGGTGAATAGAAATATAACATATAGACAGAATATTTACATATAGAAGATAGTGTTTTAAATAAATACTGTAAAGGTCTATTTTGCACTATTTTGTAAATTCATTAAAACATTTATGCAACTCATTGTTCTGCTCAATTTTTGGGTTTTACATGAAATCACCAATAACAACACTCGTTGTATGAATACAAAAATTCACTGTATATTAGTTTCCCCCCACAAATAAATTATGTCTTTTTAATTTAATTTGTCCGCCTACTTTTATTTTTCTACGGTTTATTCCGATTTTTTTTTTCTATATCTTTCCCTCAACTAATTTAATTTTACATTTTATAGAACCTAGTTTATGTGTTTATATTTTCTCGACACAGTCACTACATTAAATAATTGTGTGGCTCTAAATCCTGTAAGTCACCGAGTGCACACGTCAAAGATACGTCCAACTTCCCTGTTAACATTCTTTTCATTTTAACAGTGACATCATTTATTCATTGAATATTTATAACGTAATTTCTAGCTTCCGGACATTTTGTCATTTAATTTCACGACAGCAGTTATCTCCTTTGGAAGGAAGCTTTAATGCACGGATTCATTAATGCACAACACAGCACAATTAAGCGAAGCTCACATGACTAATATGATAAGGGACGTTATGGGGTAATAATGTGAATTTTATGGATATGAGATGAGGGTTTTAATTACTAAAGATGAATAGTAACATGAATCAGTAAGAAAATCCGACATGAGCAAACGCAGGGTGGCAAATGACTGGGAGCTGTAAGTGATGGACTTTAAGACATAAATAAACATAAATAATAAAACAACAAAGGACATTTGTAACTTATGCTGTAAATTTAATTTGATGCTGGGACAAAAAACCTTTTGACAATTGTCCTATTTATTGTCCTCTTGTTTTATTTTAACTCTTAAATTAAATGTTTTTACGAGAAGGTTTATAAACCAGTTGGACATAAAGTTACCAGGGATTAAAATAAAGACTTTTATACGGCTTCATAAAGAGTCATTTATGAAAACTGAAAGAACTTTAAAGAAGTCGGAGCCTTTACATCTGTGATTCCAAACTAGAATCCTGGGCTGTAGCTAACGATGGACCTAGCGAGCTAGCCGACCAATGTCTGACTTCAGATCGTGTTCACCGCGTAGAGTGGCTCCCTCTAGTGGTTTCACAGACTTGTACCTCTAACTAATTTTCATCGCTTGTATTTTCTCTTCCGTCGTACATATTACACGAAACATCGTCTAGTGCCAAAGTTCTGCACCTTTGTAGGCAGAAGTGTTTCCTTTATGTTCGTGTTAGCTCACGAACAACGCTACGCGTGGGACAGCTAGCTCGCCATAGCGGCAGCTCCAGGTAGCCTCCGAATTCATAAACTGATAGCATGAGCATGAATTCAATCCTTCAGGAAAGACGTTAAGTCACACTTGAACTAAAACCAGCCGACAAATGTGTCCATACATTCCTGAGCATCTAAAGATCCGACGGGTGGATCCATCTTGGGCTAACCTATCCCTGGATTCATCGTGTGCTGCTGACGAAGCTAACAGGCTAGCTCTCTGGGTGGTGTCACTACGACTCAAAGTAGCCAAGGATGAAAACAAGATGGTGGCACAAACAGGAAATGCTCCGTAGCCAAGCCCGTCTCATGTCTGTCCTCGCTCCTCCGTGCCTTCATCACCGTCTCGTAGACACAGCTTACGTGTCTGGCTCTGAAGCGATCTCCCAGAGTTCTTTGAGAGAACTGCAGCGACCTGAGTTTGAGTTGATTTCACGGCTCAGGCCCGTGAACGTGACCACGAGAAGCCGGGCGGAGGTCGGGGGTCGAGGGAGGAAATGAAGAAACAAAGGAAACTGCTAGATGGAGAAAGGAGGGATGATGAGAGAGGGATGCAGGAGGAACAGGAGGTGGCAGCTGCACAGGACGGTTTAATCATCTTCACCTCCGCTCGACTCACCCCTCTCCCCCATTCACCCTCTTCTTACCTTTGTGTTCGCTTCCTAATCTGACTTAAATGTTTCCTACTTGCTTTCCTTCCAACGTCTTCATCTCCTCACCTCTCCCTGTTGTCTGTTCTTCTCCTCCCCTTGCACCCCCCATACCCTCCTTCCCACCTCCTCTGCCCTTTTCTCTCCTCCTCATTTTACTTCCTGTCTCGCCTCTTTTTGTCCACTTTCATCTTGTCTCACCCTCCTGTCCTATGTCCTCCACTTGTCCCCTTCCATCCTTATGTCCTTACCTATTTGCCTTTCCCCCTCTTCTCTTCCTCTCATCTCCTCTGTTCCTCCCCCACTTTTCTCCACCATAGTGTCCTTCCTTCCTTTCCTCCTCCCTCCCCTCATCCCTTTGTCCTCCCCTCTCATCTTTTGTGTTTACTCCTCCACCTCATTTCCTTTCCTACTCTCCTATATGCTCTCCTATGTCCCCTCTGGTCTGTAATCTCACATCCTTTCTTCTCCTCATTTCCCTGTTGCCTCCTCCTCCCCTCTCTCTCTCTCTCCTCTCTCCCACTGCTTCCTTCCACCTATGTCCTCCTCCTCCCCTCCTCCTCCTCCCTGGGTTCAGTGGTGTGGAACAGTTCAGTATTAGCTCTGAAATTAGCAGCAGTCCCTCGTTAAAGAGTTGGCAGGAGCACGCACACGTGCACACACACGCGCACGCACAGACACACACCAGGCGGCGTTAATGGTATAAAAGCTGCTTCCACCTTGGAGACACAAAATTACTTGAACACCTCTTTCTCTTCGTGTATTTATCATTTCTTCTTCTTTCTCTCGCTGCAATCATTCCTCCTTCCTCTCTCTCTCTTTGTCTCCATCACATCCTCCCTCTCTTCTTCCTCTCTCTCCTTGTCCTCTGGTAACCTTCAAACAAAGAAACAACTCTCCTCCTCCTCCTCTCTGGCTGACGGCCATCAGACAGTGAATGGTCCTTCCTCCCCTGACATCCTCCATCCTCCTCCTCATCACTTCTTCTTCTCTTACTTTTTATCACTACTCCTCATCCTCCTCTCGTTTTGCTTTTCTCCAGCCTCACCTACTCTTTAACTTGACCTCCTGGTATTCTATCCTTCCTTCCTTCTTCCTTCTTCTCTACTTCCACCCCACAGCTTCTATCTTTCATTCTCCTCTTCCATCCTTCCTTCTTTCTGTGACTCTGTTCCTCCACTTTAACCTTATTTATGTTTTATTTGTCATCCTTTTAATGCGTTCATCTCTTTTTACCTCCTCGTCTCCTTTGCTTATTTCCTCCCTCCTTGTGTCTCACCTCCATTTCTATTTCCTTTCCTTCTTTACCTCTGTTGTCCTCTTATCATCACTTCTATAAACCTCTTCTCCATCTTTCCTGCTTCTGTCTTTCTCACGCATTCTTCATCCTTCCTTTCTCTCACCTTCTAAAATGACTTTCTCATGCGTCGTTCATCTTTGTTAGTCGCAGTCGTACAAAACGATTCGTATGAACAGTTCCTGATCTGCAGCCGTGGAAGCTAAGCTAACAAGGTCCTGGCTTCAGCTCTGTACTCAAATTAAAACCTGAAAAACACATTTCTTCTCCTTATATTAATAAATCATATTGAATAGTTGACTTAACGTCAGTGTATCAGAATGTTAATGTTTTGAATGTGTCAAAGATAAACCTCGGTCCTTGTCCTGATCACAATCTCTGACAGAACCAAATGAGCTTTTCAAGTTATCGATATGTCGCTAACGTTAATCCTTGGTCCTGATCAAGAACGTTGAGCTTAAACTTAACTTAAAAACAGATAATAACACATTATGAACACGTTAATGAGGTTAAATATTTGTTTTTAGATCCTTTCCTTTATGAACAGATATGAGAGAGTTGAATCCAACTCGTCCAGAAAGTGAAGCACGTGTGACGCAAAGGAAGCAGTGGAATCCGCACCTCTGGCTCGGATAACAAGATGGTAGCATCCCAGGCCGGGCCGTGTCGGGGCCGTGTCAGGACCTGACAGAGGGACGTCTGCGTGTTGCTCTTTCTGTCCGTGTGCTTCAGGTGTTTATGGACGTGAGGTCCGTGTGTGTGCGAGAAGCAAAAATGTGTTTTTGGCAGAATATCACTCAGTGTGTGGTGCGGCCTCTCCACAGGCCTCCGTGCTCCACAGAGCTAATTAGTTTGGCAGCAGAGTCAGAACAACATACCTTTGGCCTGCAACCCTCACCCCCCCCCCCCACACACACCTCAACACGATACACACACTTCAAACACCTGCACACGACCAACGACACACCTATTACAGTGAGATATCATCATCAAGTCCTTCAACCCAGAAGTCCTGATCCTTCCTTGGCCGACCCTGAAAAGCCTTCGCTGGAGTTTGCCTCCAACAGAGCAAGGAGCTAACACCCCCACTCGGGACGTCATCAGCAGCCAGCGTTATAACACTGACAAACAATATCAACTAGCGTTATGACAACTCAGCAGACGGTCGCGTGCATGGTTATTCACGTACGTTATCCTGTCTGAATGAAAACGTTCACCGAGCAGGACTCTCATAGGCTTTCATTTTGACGGCCTGATTAGCGATTCTCTCTTCTTCTTCTCACGCCGAGTCAATTGCATTTACATTTGTTGTTGATTAAATTAAGATATTCTTCTGGATTTAAAAATGTTTTCATGGCGATTTCATATTTACATTTACGAGCATTTTCCCTTCGTGATGTTCAGACGAGTAAAACTGTCCGAGTTCAGGTTTCATGTTTCATAAATGTTAATATCTTTCACATGGAAGTTCAGTGAACAAGTGAGACCATATTTGTCCCTTGATCGATCGTAGAAACTCACTTCTGCTTCTTAAACAACCTCCGGCCGTTTAAAGGCCTGAACACATCCGTCGGCACCACGCTGCCAGCCTCTCTGCTGCGACTGATCAAAGCAGGTTACAGCAACCTGGTGCTGAGGCCAGACTGACACACACACACACACACACACACACACACACACACACACACACACACACACACACGACGGGTGAGCTTGACTTCATCTATTATAGATGAGGTAAACACAAAGAAGGATCTTTCTCTCCTTCTTTGCTTCGTTCTCTCCGATTCGTCCTGGTATTGAGTAAACACCGTGTTACTGCATCGAGCAGATGAAGGATTGAGCGAGACAAAGTTTTCTCCTGTTAACTTTTACCAGGTCGACAGGTTAGTGACACGACCCGAGAGGGTTGAACAAAGGTTCGACCGTTAGATAAGAACATCTACTCCTTTACGTGAACTGAGCTGATTCAAAACTGCTGCTGCACCAGATTATGAATATCGCATCTTTACACTGATCCTATCCGTCAAAACAAAGGAGACATTTAATGGTTTTTCAAAAGTCAGTCGTCCGTTCCAAACTTCTGTATCACTGTGATGTCACCTGGACTTTATCAGAAGGGGGGGGGGGGGGGGGGGGTCTTAAAGAGACAGGAGCTGAAACCAAGTGTTACAGACAGAGGCTGAAAAGAGGAGCTGCAGCAGTGGACATCAAAAAGCACCAAATACAAATCCATCGTTACGCAGATGACACCGAGCTGTGCTGATCTGTGATCTAATCACTTCAGGTCATTAAGGCCTAAATTCTGACAGACTGAGGTTATTATATTTGTCCCCAAACACTTTAGAGAAACATTGTCCAACCAGATATCACCTCAGCTCACTGTCGTCAGTGCTGCTTGTTGTGTTTCTCTGTAAAACCTCCACCTTTGTAAACGGCCAGTGAGATAATGTATGTTGTGATTGGTGCTAAACAAATACAATTGAATTGAGTTATCAAATGCAGCGGGCCCCACTGGGGGTGGAGCTTGGTTCTGAGACGACGGTTCACTTTCATTTTGAAGAACAGTTTCTGCAGAGCTGCAGAGAGAAGCTGGACACGCGGGAGAATCACGTGAATCAATGTCTGCTCTGTCGGTTACGTAACCTTTAAATATTGAATACTAATATTGGCATATTTGAGCTGTTTGAGCGTCAGATTTACGTGTTGAACATGTGACGATCTTTGTGTTTGGAGTGTGTGACCCCGGGGTTTACTTTCCCGTTCTGTCAGCCTCCATTTAATTTGTCTCTTCTCCACTTCTCCCTCTTCTAATATCGAACTGTGTAGTTGTCAGAGTTGCTCTGCCGCTCTGTGTGCGTCGTCCTCTCTGCCAGAGATCTTGTTTGTACGAAGCAACAGAAAGCTGAATAATTGATGCTGGATGCGGTTCACAGCACGCTCGCTCTCTCTCGCTCCTGCCGTCCTACACCTCGCTCGCTCTCCTCCGCTTTCCCCGAAAAACCAACTTCACCTCCTGTTGTTGTTTCTGTTGCTGATGCCCGTGTCAATAATCATCCCACAGAAATATATAAGAAACAAATCGGAAAGGGCCAGATGAAAAAGAAAGAAAGAAGACTTTTTGGAAGGAGATCGATTGGTCCAAAGCTTTGTGTTAAAACACACACACACAGACACACACACACACACACACACACCACACACACACACACGCACATTCCTATACAGGCTTGTAAATTACAACCGGAACAGAGGAAGATATCATTCTGTGTGTGCATGCATGTGTGTGTGTGTGCGGTGTGTGTGTGTGTGTGTGTGTGTGTGTGGTGTGTGTGTGTGTGTGTGTGTGTGTGTGTGTGTGTGCATATGGTGATAAAAGCCTGCGCCAAGAGGAAATGTCACTTATCAGACCTTCTAATCACTATTCATATTGTCCCCTCACTCACACACAGACACACACAGACACACCACACACACACACACACACACACACACACACACACACACACACACACACACACAGTATTGAGGCTCTATTGCGGACATAAAGATACGAGCAGCCGAGTGAATGAATCACCGACCGACGCTCGTCTTTCTCCTCCTGACGAACAGCTCTTCTCGTTTCCCTCCACTTGCTTCTACTGTTTTAATGACGTAACCGTGACGACCTCTGCAGAACCCGCCCTCCTCATCCACACACAGACACACACAGACACACACACCGACCTCGGACTGGTCCATTGGTCTGTTCGGTCTCAGCTTCATCACTTTATTCTGCTTCTTTTTGAAAGAGCACTGTGCATGTGTTGGACTGTCGGACGGAGGAAGGTGAAGACGGAGACAAGAGGTGAAACAGAAATGAAATGTGATTTCAATAAGCGGGAATAAGGAAGATTTGCGACGAGAGGAAACCGAGGGATGGATGGAGGGAGGGAGGGAGGGAGGGAGGGAGGGAGGGAGGGAGGGAGGGAGGGAGGGAGGAGGAGAGGGAGGAGAGGGGAGTGAAAGGCGGTGAGAGGCAGAATGAGAGGACGATTTGCATAAACACTCCTTGTGCTTTTGTTGGTGCAATTAACTTCAATAGCTTTTAGCTTTTCACACTCACAATGGCTGCGTGTGGGCGTCTGTGTGAAGAGGGCTGCGCGCTATGATACGAGCGAGCGTGAGGAATCACAAGCAGCGAGCGGAGCGCCCAGCGGAGCTTCAATCCCGGGCCGCGGCGAGCAAACGGGGCCAGATGAGGTCACGTGGGGACAAGCCGGGCGGCACGGGGTCACACGGGGCGAACTGGACATCCAGGGGCACGTTATGCTAATGAATGCTGCGAGGGTCCCCGGTTTGAAACCGAGAGCTTTTGTAAACTATACACAACATTTGTAAAGGTGAGGTCGGACCGGGCCAGCAGGGATTACTGGAAGGTTCTGCACGCTACAGGTTCTACTGGGGGAAGTTCTGAAATTCTTCAAAATAGTTTAGTGGGAAAAACCGGGTTATGTTCACGTGGATCTGTTGTGTTTCATCCACAGAACTTTTAGGGTTTCTCAAAGAACCACTGACTGTAAGTCAAGATGGACGACACGTCTACGTTCTGCCATCTCTGACTCTGTGTTTTTAAACTGGATCTGAAGTGACTGAATCCAAACGTCTTTTTAGATCACGTTATTTATGGGTTGAGAACATTCTCTTCCCTCTGAAGATAAATAAGCAAAATACAAACCTACTGGATTAAAACTATCGTATCGAACCTTAAATCAATGTTAAAGCTAAATAATCTGCATGACTCTTTTCCAGCGGTGGGACGATACGCTTTGTTTAATTGGTGTGAACCGACTCTTGATTTAAAGTAAAAGTAAAATCCTCCGATGCTCAATACAACTTAAAGTTGTTAAGAACAATTAACAAAGAAGTTTGTGTCTTTGTCTGGTTCAGGCTGGAGCTGCAAAGATCTGCTGGCATTTTAATTATCTCTCCCTTTCATTTCCTCTCTCTATCACACACACACACACACACACACACCACACACACCACACAACACAACACACACACACACACACACACACACACACACACACAAACACACACACGGTGCACAAGGGTGGGTTTGAGTTCTTAATCATGGCAGGACCTGGCGGACTCGCTGGAGCGTCCAACAAACACAGCCGGCCTCCTGCCTGCCCTGCAGACACATTACCACCTCTCATGGCCAGATGGACCTGTCTGTGGGCGTGTGTGTGTGTGTGTGTGTGTGTGTGTGTGTGTGTGTGTGTGTGTGTGTGTGTGTGTGTGTGTGTGTTGTGTGTGTGTGTGTGTGTGTGTGCTGGTGTCTGACGCTCGTCCTTGAATGAAGACATGATGGTCAAACTGTGTGTGTCCACGTGTGACACGCAAATGAGAATAAATGTGTGTGTGTGTGTGTGTGTGTGTGTGTGTGTGTGTGTGTGTGTGTGTGTGTGTGTGTGTGTGTGTGTGTGTGTGTGTCTGCTAACTAACTGGACATCCCATCAGCAGAGCATCTGTGATCTCAGCCCTCCAGAGGGAGTTCCCTGTCAGCCCGACAGGTTCATACACCCACAGGAAGAACAATTGGACCGGGCGAGAGACCTTCACAGAGAACAGCAGGAGGAGAGAGAGAGCGAGACTGAAAGAGGAGCGGGGGGGGGGGGCGTCTTTTGTCCAGCGATGATTAAGAATTTAGACCAGACGGTGTGTGTGTGTGTGTGTGTGTGTGTGTGTGTGTGTGTGTGTGTGTGTGTGTGTGTGTTTCAGCTACAGGTGGTATCCCAGAATGTGTCTCTCTATGGCTGTGAGGACCACTTGTGGTTGACAGCCATTGTTATGAGGACATTTGGGTCAAAGTTCAGCTACAATGGGCTGATTGAGGGTTAACACTTGGTTCCAGGCTTGTGTTTAACTAGGTTCTGGTTCTGGTTAAGGATTTATATAACTCCATTTTCAAACTCAAACACAGTCTTATGGATTTAGCCGAAGACAAAGATGGTGGAACAGAGAAACGTTCCGAGAGGGAAGTGTTTGTTCCGAGGGGATTTTCTAAGATCTTTCTCCGACAGCAGATTCCTCAAATAAAACTCAAAACAGAAAAAGGTTTTTCTCAAAATTCAGATATTAAACCAGAAGTAAGAAACACATCACGGAGTTGTTGCTAAGGAATAATTTTTCTTGTTATTTGTATTTTGAATAATATTTCATAAGATCAGACGTATAAGAACAAGGTCCCCTCATGTCTACATTAATCAGCATGAACAGCGCCCTCTTGTGGTCCTCAGGCTCAGCGTTAAATACAGTCCTAAACATCCAACACGTGAAATGTCAGAATAATAAGTAATCATCATATTAAACTACAGACTGACGACAACTCTACACAACAAGGTGGAGAATCCACTTCCTTCATTGTTCTGTGCAGCAGGAAACAAATGAGGATTTATTTTCCATTTGAGTTTATACACTGAGCCAATTAGTAAATTACCAGCAACAAGGACAACACTGTAAATCAGCAGCTCAGCAACGAGCCCGTGCTTTAATCCCAGGAGCTTGTTTAACTGGGCAGTAAAACTCCTCTTCATCCATTTCACCCCGTTTGCTTTTCAATCCCAGTAAAACAAGCGTGGAGCTGATAATTAAACCGACTCTATAAAGGCTCAGCTCACAGATCGCAGACGGATCCACCGCGAAGAGAAAGGTGAGCTGGTTTCAGAGGACGACACGGACTGGAGCGACTGGGAGTACGATGCAGGTACTGGTGCAGCTACTACTGATTCAATTAGTTTATTACTACTATTGACATAAATATTGTTAATCAGAGCGCAGCCAGGTTTATTTCAAAGCGAACTAAAGAAGCGCCCACTTGTAAATAAAGATGGACGACACGTCTCCATCTCCTCCACGATCCACAACGTCAGGAAACAGCTTCCTGACAAGTTTATGTCTCAATCACTAGTTTCAAGTCTTGTTCAACACATAATGTATCATGAACTAATACTCGTTGACCTTGTACTACTACTAATACACCTGCTAATACTGGTATTATAGTACCACGTGAATAGTTACTATCACGCCACAACTTACGGTATATAACTGGTATACTGGTATAGTACCCTAGTACATGCCACACTACTGGTATTATTGTAAACCCCTGTAACACTACTGCTTCTAATTGGGCTAACAATACTACTACTGGTACAACTGGAGCAACTAATACTGCAGGTACTATTCCTAGTATAGTACCTGCTAGTCTGTAATTGGTACCCCTGGTAATAGTACTACTTGGGGTACTTCTAAAGTTATTTC
>VCHM03000035.1:97500-100000 GCA_006182925.3 Reinhardtius hippoglossoides
AAAGTTTCTTTTGAAAGGAACAGAACTTCACATGATGCCTGAGGAGTTTTGTTTTTATCGTTCTCGCTCAACCGGCGTCGAGACGGTCAAAGAAGAGACGACCGGATCAAACCCTGGAATTTAATATTCATCTTAAAGGACAAACGTTCTTCTCATGTTCATGTTGATAATTAGTGTTTTAACTGTAAAATGTTTTCATGTTTTCAAACATCACTGTCCTCAGACTGTCCACTGCTGCAGCTCCTCTGTTCAGCCTCTGTCTCAAACTCTCCGCCTCCTGTCTCTTTAAGGCCCCCCCCTCTGCTCTGATTGGTCAACAGCCTCCAGCTCGTCGAGGAAAGGGAGCGTTATGATGTTTAACATTTTATTTCTTTTGCATTTTATGTTTATTCTCTGTTTTCTACACATATTGTTATATTTTTGTATTTTCGTTTTTAGCCTTTTCAGTATCTTGGTCAACGAAGGTTGTTTTAAACGTACGAGATAAATAAACTTTAAATTGACTCGTGATCTCAGTTAAAACTTAATTCAACTGCTGTAAAACAATAAAAAAATAAAGACTCAAAATTCACACAAACTGTAAATACGTGTAACTGTACGGAAATTAAACGGATTTTAAGTTTCATTCTTTCTCCGAGCGGCGGAACGTGAATCAAAAAGAGGGAAGTCAATTTCTCACGAGGCTTCATCCACTCTCTCACTGTCGCACTTTTAACACCACAACACCGACAACATGTTTCAAACACACACACGCACAGACAGACACACACACACACACACACACACACACACACACACACACACACACACCCTCCTCTGTGTTATGACCGTATGAAACACATCTATAGGCGTCATAAGTGAGCCAGACAACAGGTTTATTTCATGTGCGGCTCCGTCTCCCCCCCCCGCGCCCCGTCTTCCTCGGGGGGGAACTCTCGCTGCAGGAAAGAGCCGCGGGCGACAGCGAGCGGCGGAGCGGCAGCTCAGGCAGGTGGAGACGGGGCGAGAGTCAAACCTCTTCACTGCAAACAAAGGAACGCTGAAAGTGTTTTGCATCAATAAAGACGTGTGTGTGTGTCTGTGTGTGTGTGTGTTTGCTGTGTGTGTGAGTGAATCCTCGCCGGCGCCACAGGTGGGTAGCTGTCCAACGAGGTGAGGGACTTGCTGTGATGAGGACGGATGGACGAGGGGGGGGGGGGGGGGGAGCTGTTATCAGAGAGACGGGGGAGACGGCTGCAGAGCAGAGCTGCTCTTCATCACGCGTCAGGAAGGAGAAAGAGAAGAAGAAGAGGAAACGTCAGTTCCAACACTTCTCTGGCTGCCGGCTGGCGACGAGGGGGTTCCTAGGTAGGAGCGTGTGTGTGTGTGTGTGTGTGTGTGTGTGTGTGTGTGTGTGTGTGTGTGTGTGTGTGTGTGTGAATCTAATGCGAGGCCAAATGAAGAGTTCACATTGATCTGGATCAGGTCTTGTTGTGTTTCTCTCCAGACGCAGCAGAAGTCCAGATCAGTGGCATCACCTCCAGAGACGTTAAGTTAACAAGTCGTCAGAGCAACACTGACTCGTCTCCGCTCCGATATCAAACAGGACACGATAATAAATCAGCAAACGACACACGTGATTCTAAATTATATTTTGTTAAACCAGAGTAATTCTGCTGTTAGATGAATTCAACATTGCTTTCTGCAGCCTCTGCGTGTCATCACCCCCATCCCATTATTACCTCCGTCAGTTTCAGTCCCTCGGGTCCCTCCAACATATTACATTCTTTACCTAGTTTGCCGTGACCTTTGACCCTTTGACCGCCAAAATCGAATCAGTTCATCCGTGAGTCTAAGTGAACATTTGTGCCAAATTCGGAAGGATTCTCTCGAGGCGCTGTTAAGATAACGTGTTCACGAGGCAAACATTTATGATTGACGTCACTTGTTTGAACCAGATTTGAAGAAATCGATACGGCTCCTCCAGATCCCTCATCTTCAATCTGCTCAAACAGATTCCACTGCTGCTTCCGGGACAGTAGAAGAAGAAGAAGCTCTGACGTCTTCCTTCGAACGAGGTTTCAGGTGAAATTAGCTGAAACTCGTCCTGAAGATTTATTTCAAACGAAGCTCATCAAACATTCTGATCAGTAATCAGACAGATGGGACTGAAGATCAATGCTCCTGGACTACAAACATCTCCACTTCAAAGATCTCTGCTGCTCACGCTCACACGCACACACGCACACACACACACACACACACACACGCACACACACACACACACACACACACACACGCACACACACACACACACACACACACACGCACACTAAATCTATACAATTCATTATTAACATGTTTCCTTCCAGACAAAGACACAGGTAGACAATGAAATATAGAAAAATAAAAGACAAAATGAAGAGAAAAGGTTAAATTATTGAATCTGTGGTTTCTCTTTGTTTTTTGGTGAGGAGAGGAGGGGGGGGGGGGGGTGGTGGTGGGGAGGAAAAACGTGTGT
>VCHM03000035.1:102500-135425 GCA_006182925.3 Reinhardtius hippoglossoides
CTCTGTTCACTGACAAAGACACTGAGGAGGGATGGGGGGGGGGGGGACGGATTGAGGAGGAGTGACACAATTTTGTAGCAGCGGTTTAAAACACGCACACCCACACACACACACACACACACACACACACACACACACACACACACACACACACACACACACACACACACACACACACACACGCACACACACTAGAGCTGTCTCTTTTAATTCGAAATTTGAAACATTCATTCTAACGCTCGGGAAAAGTCCTTTTTCAGACCATGAGACCGTCTGCAGTAGTTGAGTCTGATCCACCAGGGGGCGATCACTATCAGCTTGACCTATTCTCTTCACCTGTCGGTGAAGGAAGTCGGTAATGTTACGTTGGTTTTCTGGGGGAAAGAAGCAACGTGTTCGTCACGTTTGTATCGTGATACTGACGAATAACAAATCTGTTTTGATTGGTTTTGATTCCTTTGATGTTCATAATTTAAGATAAACTAAGCTAGGCTAAGCTAAGCTAGGCTAAGCTAAGCTAGGCTAAGCTAGGCTAAGCTAAGTAGGCTAATCGTTTCCACAAAGAGACTTAAAAAAACCTCTTCAGCTCTGATCTTGGATAAAAAGAATTAACAACGGATACATGAGGAGTTTGACAAAGTGTTCACACAACTCACATTGAACAAAACACACACACACACACAGACACACTAATACTGCTACTATTACTACTCTACTACTACGACTACTACTCCCAGTACTGCTGCTGCTCCTGGGAGCGCACACAAACGTTACCATGGCGAGGAGGTATGCTGCTGGCCGGCCAGGTGAAGGGTCTTGGGCCGGGCGGCGGAGCAGCTGCCTGCATTAGCTGGCCGCTCCCAGTAGGGGTCACTGTGGAACACACAAAGAAAACGTGAAGAGGTTCTTTAACGTCAGCCGTAAGAGACAACGAGCAGGAAGAGGAGGATGAAGAAGAGGAACAAGATGGAAAGGATACACAATGATGAGAAGGAGAAGATGGTGAAGAGAAAGAAAAGGGAGTGACAGATGGAAGAGGAAAGGAAGAAGAGAAGAAGAAGAGAGGAAGAGGATAAGAGAAAGAAGATGGAGGAAGAGAGGAAAAGGAGACACGATCCAGAGAAATGATGAACGAGAGGAAGGAGACATGGAGAAGAAGAGAAAACACATGAAAGAAAGAATCATAAAACACAAATGTTATGAGCTTTGCACCAATCAAAGAACAGAAAAGTCATAATCACTGCAAAATATATTCAGAGAAACAGAAAAAAATTATCATTTGACAAACTCGGCATCTCTACCTCAGTGGAAAAAAAATAAATGAAACACTTTGTCCGTCTGTGACATCACAAACTGACGACCAATCAAATCATCTGCATGTAGCTAGCAGCTTCCTCCAGGCGACAGGACAACGAGCGAAACGTGTGAAGGTTTGAAAACAACACAAAGAAGAACCCGGTGACGCTCAGGAGACATTCGAAAAACAGCTGAACTCGTCCGAACCCGACAGGAATTCTGTTTCTGTGTCCGAACCCGACCCGAGCTCGATTCACACGTGGTTATTGTTTGTTTTGCTTGTTTACAAACAAACAACCCACGTGACCTTGAACCTCAATATCATCTTAAGATTCATATTAAAACCGGACCCGTTGATCCGCGACGACAGGAATCCACTCTCTATTCTGAAAGCAGAGGAATGAACTGTGTTGTTTTGTTCTGGCGTCAGTACCTTTTTTAAATCTAACCATTTAGCCCAGTATCGTAAAAAGCCCAAACGCTACCCAGCTGCACGCTGTCGTCACCTCGGGTCGCTTCTTGTATCGTCCGTCCTCGGACCTCGTCCATGTTTCACTCCTCACGTGAGAGCGAGAGAGTTCCGCTCTCAGTGATTCATCGGAACACAGACGAGCTGGAACCCGAAGCTTCTTAAGTCCAACATCAAACACAGAAAACAGCTGAATGTTATTTCCCTTTCGCAGAAGCAGCTGCTCCACTCGAACAATAATAAACCCAAAATAAACACACCTACACTTTGGTGAGTTTTTGTCTTTTTTTTTTTTTTTTGAAAAGCTAAACGCTGCCGACTGGGACTCGACAGGCAGGCGAAGTGACACGGAGTCAAATACCAAACACAAAGCGGCCCCAGAGCGACTGTCTATGCACAGTGAATTATTTGAATTTTACACACCCACCAAAGACAGGCTGTCAAAACCCATGCCGGAATGGATTTTTCATACGGAGAGAGGGAGCGAGCCGCGAGTCGAGGAGAATAAAAGAGAAGAAGAAGAGAAACCAGGGGAGGTGGAAGGAGGGCGAGGCACACAGGGAGAGAGAGAGCGGGGGGGGGGGGGGGGGGGGGGGGCAGTGAAGCGATGCTGGCTGCAGGAGAACATTAGCTGCACTGTGTAGCGCACCATAAAACCATTGACATTGTCGGTCTTGCTTTGTGGACAAGTATTATTGTCGAACACAGTTTTCTGAGGCGAGCCGGCCGCTATTGTTCTTGTCAGAGGGTGAAGCGAGGGCAGCGGCGCCATAACTTATTCCACTGCTACCAGAGGAGGCGGCGAGAGGTGGCTTTTCAAATTAAAGCGGCGAGATGTGAGTCCAGAGATTGTATTACTTTTAGATTTGATCTCTTGATGCATGACTAGGAAACATATCGCTGCTGTCGGGGGAGGAAGGGGGGGGGGAAATACAAAAAAAAGATGAAAAGAAGGAGAAGTGGTTTTGTTTCGGGCTCAGGTTCTTATGTCCGACTCGGTTTAACAGAGACATGATCAGAAACATCTGCATCACGGATCTTCATCTGGATATGACTCGTTTAGACCTGAACATCTGCATCGACCTCGACGACCACGGGCTGCTTCCTCAGAGTCGTGGTCGTTATCGGTTTAGAGGAGATTTATTCTCATTGCAGAACATGAGAGGGAACGGAAAGATGAAGATGAGTAAAAGTGACCGATGCCTGATGAAATGCATCATGGGAAATGTAGTTTGTTTATTTGTTTGTTAGCGCTGGGGGGGGCAGATTACAGATTACTATTATCTATTTGTATTTTTGTTACTTACAGATTTATTTAGTTACTTTAGTTATTAAATAAACGTGAGTTTTAAACTTAAATTGCACATTTGATCAAACGGTTGATTGGTTTTCTCACTTTATGTTTAAGAATGAACTTTAAATAATCAGGACAGAAATACAACACACACACACAGACACACACACACACATACACACAGACACACACACACACACACACACACACACACACACACACACACAGGACACACACACACACACACACAGACACACACACACACACACAGACACACACACACACACACACACACACACACACACAGACACACACTCTCTCTCAGCTGACCTCTCCACTCGGCCGTGTGAACCTTTGGTGAAGTGACCTCCATCTGCAGAGAGCGAGGCCGCCAATCACCTCTTCTCTCTCCCTCTTTTTTATTCTCTCTCTCACTCTGTTGCTCAGATTCTCATATTCTATCTCTCTTTCTCCTTCCTCCCTTTATTTCATTTTCTGTTACTCCTCCTTCCTTCCTCACCTCCTCACCCCGACATCTATTCTCCTTCTTCCATATGCCCCCTTCACCATTGCTTCCCTCCTCCTTCTTCCTGTCTGAAAACCATCCCTTCTTCTCCTCTCCTCCATTCCACTCACTCCCACTCTTCCCTTTCTCTCCTTCTCTTTTTCCATCTTCCTCCTCCGACAGTCGTCCTGAACTTCACCACTCTTTCTCCCTCCCTCTCTTTCTCACATCCTTAAATCTGTTTCTTTATAAATCTATTCTACCTATAGCCTTCTCCCTCCACCTCTGTTTGCTTTTAACAAATCACTCCCTCCCTTTCTTCATCCCTCCATCCTCACTTTCTCCGCTGGTTCCAGATTGATGCCTTCAGGTGTCGCTGTCATTTTGGTAAAGTGGACGAGTAACTGCACTGCATCAAACACACACACAACACACACAGGCAGTGCAACTACACAAACTGAGACACACACGCACTTGCATAATCACACGTGCACACTCTGGCTCACAAACAGAAAATTCAATAACCTGAGAATAAACACAGTCGTGCACGCTGGATGGACACACACCACACAGACACACACACACACACACAAAGACAGACTCATGGGTAAATGCACATAAGCAAGTAAACAAACACACATGCACACACACAAAGTACAAATGCACACTCCATCAGGCCAAAATGGCAGTGGTGGGAGGCAGTACAATAGGTATTGCCGGGCGCCAGCAGAGCTAAATTGCAGACAGCGAAGGGGAGATCTGGGCCATTTTTCAAGGCTGACTATATATTACAAATTGGCTACCAGGGCATTGTCTGAGAATACACACACACACAACCACACACACACACACACACACACCAACGCACCACACACACACACACACACACACAGACGCACAAAGTGAAAAACTAATCCTGGCTTGTCCTATTGTTGCCCACAGAGCCGCAGAAATCTGCCCTTTTCCCTCTTTTTCAACAATTTCCCCGAACTAAACCATGTGATTGAAAATGTGTCAGTTTAGGGAGCAGCACAGACACACACACACACACACACCACACACACACAACACCATATATATATTTATAAATACAACACACACACACACCTAAAAAACAAATACACACAGCCCTGTTCCCCTGTTTATTCGCTGTAACCTCCGTTTGTTATAGGAATGTTCACACACTTCCAGGGGCAGGGTCAAATCCACACCCTGTGGTACACACACACACACACACACCCATAATACACAATTACACCCGTAACACACACTTCCACGTGTGCACACACTCTGTCCCCAGCCGGTCAGGATGTTTTGGTCCAGGTTTAGCCGGTCGGTCTTGCTCCGGTGCCTCAGTAAAGCTAGAGGAGGTTTTACTTGGAGACTAAATCCTCTCAGAAACACAACAGAGTCTGAGCCTGCAGCTCCTTCTACCTTTGTGAGGACCGGCGGAGACGCCCACAGAACAACAGCATCGTCGGAAAAGAGGTTTTTGAAAAGTAGGAGAAACTCGTTTATTTTGGAACGTGAGGACAAACTGATGAGGACATTTGGTAACTTGAGGACAAATGTAAATTGTGAGGACGTTATAAAAAGTTGATCGGGACACGTTGGGAAAGTGAGACATTTTTGATTAAGTGACGATACAAGTAGAAACTAGAATCACTGCCCTGTGGTTGTTGTCCTCCACCAACCAGAGCAGTCACATTATATTCATCCGACTCATGAGGTCACTGTGACCTTTGACCCTGACCTGTGACCTTTGACCTGTGACCACTGAACGTTTGTACCAAATTTGAAGAAATGTCCTCGTGGCGTTCTTGAGACATCGTGGAAGATGGAAAACTTGAAAAAAATAATACTTCCAGTGACGTAACAATAATGACTTTTGGGAAGTGTAAATAATTTTTATGAAGTTTTTAAAAATGTAGTTTATTTCTTAACTTGGGCACAAAATGTAAACGTGAGGATTGTGACGCAAACCGAAACATGAAGAGATTCTGAAAAAGTGAAACTGAAGTTTAGAACCAGACTATTTCACCTGTGTGCATTATTTTTATTTCTCACAATCAACACACAAGATATTACTTGTTGGTCCCATTAAGAACATGAATTAATAAAAACATAACAAAGGCGCTCATTAGCATATTTTCCTCCATCTCTTATTTCATCTCCGTTAAATCTGAACCTTTTAACTCGACGCGTCTCGAGAATGAAACAAACTGAGAACGAGACTTTGTCGTCCTGTGTGATCGTTCATTAATTAAAAGGCTTTCCAAGGCGTGTGTGTGTGTGTGTGTGTGTGTGTGTGTGTGTGTGTGTGTGTCTGTGTGTGTGTGTGTGTGTGTGTGTTGTGTGTCTCAGGGCTGCTGTCACCTGCTTAAATAGAGGATCAGTGAGTTGAGGTTTGTGCAGCGGCGGCAGCAGGGTGATAAATGACAGCTGAGATTTTAAACTGAGCCTAATATTTAATGTTCGAGGAGGATTAAACAAACGATTAGTGACACGATCAGACAGAAGCAGCCGCTCACGCCCTCTCTCTCTCTCTCTCTCTCGCTCGCTCTCTGTCTCTCTAGCTCTATTTAGAGTGGATGAATCCGCAGGAGACTGAAGAACAAGTGTTTAATGTCAGAACACCAGATTCACACAAATCTGAAAACCAGGAAAAACTGTTCTACACACAAACTAAAAAAGGCCGATATGTACGAGATGACGGAGCGATGAGATGTGCGCACAAACAAAGACGACTACAGTCAAGTTTAGGTTATTCATTCTTTTCCCTCGATAATTATTAATAAGACCTTAAACACATAAGGTTTGGGAAGCCCGTGGGTTTGAGAACGTTTCCCTTTCACATACGACCGAAGAGGTTTGACAGCGGCTGAAGTTTTACCTTTGAAACAAGTCAATTACCCAGAATTCACGGGATGAAGTGCTTCCTCTCGTGGGACGGAGAACGTCTCAATCTCGGAGAAACAGATATAGTACACACTCTCACACACACACACACCTTTAATACACACAGGTACACAAGTGCACGAGTGTTGAAGTTCACGCTTGATAAAATAATTGGTCCACACACGCACACGCACACCGCACACGCACACACACACACACACACACACACACAGAGTCTAAAACTACACAAAGCAGCTTCCAACAGAACCACTGAGCGTCAACTCATCACATGATCATCGTTTAACAACATATACCACATATTTACTTTTGTTATATTATATTTGTATTAATTACAGGTTTATTTATTGACCAGTTAAATTGAACAATAATCATAATAACGTGATATTATGATTTGATGGTCTATTCAACTGAGATGGATTTTAGGATTTCTTCTTTGCAGCTCTTTTGTTTTATTAATATCGTTCACGTATGATTGTTTTACGGGTGTTTTCGGACATTTTGCCTCTTGGAGATTAGTTCAGTTAAGTTAAGGTGAAGCGTTAACTTGCATCTGGTCTAAATATAAGATGTGATGCGATCATCTTTAATGATAAATATTCCCTGTGTGTGTCGGTGAATGTGATTCAAACATAACCCGGAGCAGCTGTGGATCTAATTCTCCTACACACTGTAATAACTGTTGCTTTTTAAAAATGCTTTTCTTGCCTTTTGACCTTCCTACATCCACGACCCCTCCTCGAGTTAATCATCCACGTGAGCATCAGGCCGAAAAAACTGTGGCCCGGTTTAGTTCGCACACATTATCAGCAAATAACCAGAATAAATCCAGTGCATGCAACACTTGCACTGCGGAGCGGAGCAAGCGGGGGTAATGGATTCTGTCATTTGAAATGGATGAAGTTCCATTAGAGAGCAGCACAGTCGCGGCGCTAAGTGTGGCGGCGGCGGGCGAGGCCTCTGCGTCTCTCTCTCTGTGTTTCTGTTTGAACAGCAGAGACACAGAGAGACGTGACCTCCGCGGGAATCCACGTCTCCGCAAGCGTCTGTCCACGCGGACGGAGGCAGGAGGCGTCCTCTGGTCGAAGACAAACACCGAACCACTGGAGGAGCTGCGGGGCGTTTCTTCGAACAGATGTTTTCCCCCCCTGTTTCACAAAATATCTCCGTCCAGACCGGAACACAACAACATCTGAAAACCGCTCAAATAGGCACGTCAGCCAGTAGGTGGCGATAGAGTCACTGTGAGCGTATTACGAAGCCGCCATCGTTGTTATTGTTTCTGGCTCAAAGCAACAGCGTGTTTTTAAAAGATCAGCACTTTGTAGAAATCGGTTTGAGCCACGCTATTCACACTTACCCAATCGTGAGTCAGTCTCAAATGTCAATCATGATTTACCATCATCATCTTCTATAAACACTTATTGAACATGTACTGACTCTTTATCTCACATGACACATGACAGCGAAGCGTCGGCCAAGCGAGCGAAGCAGCCACGACGGTTAAATGATCGGAGCGATTCCTGTGAACGCAGAGTTCTACTACTGACTACGTGAGTCGACAAAATAAAGTAATAATAGATCTGTGGATATGATTTGATTCTATTTTCAGCGTCACAGCCTCTTCTTCTTCACCTTCTCTACAGATGTCTCTTCATCACTATCATGTCTCCATCCGTCCCTCCTCTTCTTTCTTAAAGCCAATAGGGTTCTCACACACACACACACACACACACACACACACACACACACACACACACACACACACACACACACACACACAGATGACATGTTTATTAATCACCTCTTTAGCCAAACTACCGTCCTGATTTACTGCTGATGTCCTCGCAGTCAGTCGCAGAGGACAGCTGCCTGACATTTACAGGTAGAGGCACTTTACACTGTGCAGTCACAGACACACACACACACACACCACACACACACACACACACACACACACACACACACACAAAAGCAGAAGCTCAGGTGGCTCTGCACATGTACAAATTATGCACACACACTCAAGCGCAATAAATCTGTGCATGAAAGCATGAAGATGCAAACACACACACTCTGTCTCTCTCACACTGTCGCACACACACACACACACACACAGACACACACACAGACACACACACTCTTCTCCATATCTCTATTATTTTTCCTCGTCTCTCATTGGCTCCGTCTACGAAAACATCTAAACATGACTGACAGTAGCTTTTACAAAATTTCCAGCAGCTACCCATAATCCTCTGCTGGGAGCTGAAGGTTACCATGGCTCCACCCACAATGCACGTCACGCCACCTCATCAGCTATGAGTCTGTCACGTACAGTTATAACCATATGTGTACGATAACTTTACCTTCTGTACGATCAACAAAGTAAAAATACTCATAATGTACGACCATTGAGTGACAGTATGAGGAGGTGTTCAGTTTGGTTAAATATACATCCTGAGACTGTGTTTATGAACGTCTACAACAAAACGTGATTCGTCTGAAGATGTGAAATTTAAGTTTCTGAAGCGTGAGCATCATCTTCACGTTTATTCTCCATCAGCAAAGATATTTTCACTTTCTTTTTTTTGTTCGGCGCACTTTTCTATCTGAAGAGTTCCAGAGGAGTTTATTTCTTTGGAAGGGAACCCTGTGTTTGAACCGCTCGTGGCGCTCGGGGCGGCGAGCCCCGGGAGTGGGCATGTCACCGGCGAGATAAGAGAAATCAAGCGCTCCTCATTTCTGGCCAAAAGGTTATTCTGACATTCAGCAGGAGAGGAGGAGAGGAGGAGAGAAGGAAAAGGAGGAGGAGAAGAAGAGGAAACGGAGGAGGAAGAGGAGGAGGAGGAGAGAGGAGAAGACATCCATTCCAATGAAAACACATTCGCATCATGACCTTTGACCCCTGACCACTGAAATCAAATCAGTCCAAGTGAACGTTCGAACTAATTTCAAAGACGTTTCCTCGACGTGTTGTTTCGTGTTCGTGAGTAAAGATGCAAGAAGGAGAAGAAAGGATAGAAGAGAGAGATAATAGCGAGAGGATCGAAGATAGTATGATAGAGAAAAATAAATAGTTTTTATATAGAGGAGTGATAAAAATCCACAAACCAATATAGATTTATAGAATAACCAAGCAGACTATTTATTTTTGTTGGGTTTTTTTTTTGTTTGTTTTTTCATTCCCCGCCTCTTCTATTAATCTCCCCCTCCTCCGCCCTCCCCCCACCCCCATCACCAGACTCCCCCACTCCGATCTACCACTTTCCCCTTTCCCTCTCCTCCTTCCCCTTTTTTTTTTCCCTCCCTCCCCTTCCCTTCTCTCCCCTTTCTTTCCTTTCCCCTCTCGCCTCGTTTCTCTCTGAGCTCCAAATCTCTCTCTCTCTCTCTCTCTGTCACACATCACTGTTCACACAGATCCTCACCATACACTCCCTCTCTCTCTCTCCCTCTCTTTCGGAGACACAAGTACACACCACTGCTCAAACACACACTTACCAACACACACACATCAGTACTCATCCACTCTCTCTCTCTCTCTCTCTCTCTCTTTCTAATGCACACACTCGCCCGTTGACTGACAGGCTCGGCTTCCTGCGGCTCTTTGACATTCACAGTGCGTCAGAATGAAAACACAGAGGATGAGAGGCTTCAGCTGGAGAATAGGGTGCTTCACCGCACACACACACACACACACGCACACACGCACACACACACACACACACACACACACACACACACACACACACACACACACACACACACACACACACCCGACCACGACACCTCACAAACCCTCAGAGTTTATTTATACGTCTGCATTAATGGACGCCGTTGCTTTACATTTGAAGAGGCTCGTCCACGAGTCGGCGGCGAAACTGAACAAACGGCCGCCGGCGACAAAGCGCGAGTCGCCGCTGAAAGTTGTGAAGAGAGAACGTGGAGTCGTTTCCAAACGAGTCTCAACTCAGAGGATACAGTGAGCACGTGAAGTCTCAGGAGGGAAAGTGTTTCCTCAGGAGACGCTGACTCTCAGGGAAACATCAGGAGGTTCAGTTTAAAACATCTCAGCTGATTCTAGGTGATTCTCCTTTAACACCTATTTGTTTACTTCTTTTCATGTATGTATTTTTGGAAACTGCTGTATAAATAAAATGTATTATTATTATTATTATTAAAAACAAGGTTGTTGTCAAAGTCCCTGAAACACAACTGTCACTAAACTGAAGTAGTATTTATCTGCAGCTCATTTCTTTGTCTCCTTCTAATTGAACCGAAAACAAGGAAATGAGTCTAAAACCCGACGGAGGATTTGAAAAACGCGATGTTAGATATTTTGCGTGAGAAGGAAAAACAACCCCCGCCGAGCTCCCGGTGTGTGGCTGCGAGTCGGGATCCCACAGCGACACGCTGCAGCTGCTGTAACCTTGCTAAGAGCCCATTTAAATACACTAAAGAGACGTCTGGCTGATAACATCTTTTGGCTTAATGTGAAACCACCCAGTTCAGTGCTGCTCGTTTAAAACCACGCTGATAAAGGAGGAGGACAGATTTGTCTTTCCTCCTTCAGTCCGTCTCTTTTCATATCTGTGTTAATATAGTTATCTGTGTGTGTGTGTCTGTGTGTGTGTGTGTGTGTGTGTGTTGTTTTGAAATGATCGATAGAGCGATGATCCTCGTTAATAATTCACCGAGGTGTCGCCTGTGGTCTCGATGCCCTTCACATCTCAGCCAATCAGAGGCATTTACTAACCCAGAGCTCTGATTGGAGGGAACGTGGGACAGACGCCGCCCGTTATGCAAAGTAGACCGTTGCATCTTCACCTCCCTCGCTTCCCGCCCTCATCCCTCCATCTTCCTCTCTTTCATCCACGCGTGCTTTCTGAGTCAATCTGAGATAACAAGTCAATAAAACTCTTTTCAGATTCAGGATTTTCCTCTGTTTTTCTGCCACTTTCAGTTCCTGGATCCTCGCCATCGCCCTCCGTCTTCTTCTTCTCGCTCTTTCTTTGTCTCCGTCTCTTCCTCTCCCTCCGTCTCCCGACGCTTCAGAGTCAAGGAGAAGTGAAAAACATCGTCTCCACCCTGACGCCAACTTGTGGAAAAAAGGGAATAAATCTCAGACTGAAGTTTCGGGGGCAAACATCGAGGAAGCCGACATCTGAGTGCGGGATTGAAGTCCCAGTTGAAGGGCAAAACTAAAACGTGGTTGAAAGACACAAAGAAAGTCATAGTGTGTTATTTTGGGAGGTGGAGGGGGAGGGGGGGAGGGGGGGGGGGGAGTCTTTTCTTTGTGGCCTCGTCTTTTTAAAGAGACGTTTTCAGAAGAAATCCACCGAGACGCAGAGACAGATACTGTCCTTTGTTTCCGTCAGATCCAACTGTAACACTGCGGTCGCAGGAAGCAGGTGACGCCCAGCGATGGTTCATTTATGAAAAGTGGTTCCAGTTAAAGTGTCCCAATAAGCAAGTAACTGAATCTGCTGTTCCCGCATTTCCGACTTTCCTGACGTGTTCCTGACAGTTCCTGACGTGTTCTGGAGGTTCTGTACGTGAGAACACGTCTTAGTCGCTCTGGACATTTTCTGGAACTTTTCCTGGAGCCTCCGTGTGAGAATACAGCAGGAAAATCAAATCTGCCCTTTTGGGAATTTCTTCAAATGTTCAAAGGTCAAAAGGTCAGTGACCTCATGACACAGGAGGTAAAACGTACGTAGACCAACAGTGCACTGGTTTACTGGAGGGGACCAACCACAGGGCAGGACATACAATCATTCATTCTTTGATTTCTGGATCAACCAAAATGTTTAAATATGTACAAAGTCCAAAATCGGAAGAAAATTCCACTAAGTTCTGCAGATTGCATCACATTTGTAAGCCTTTAGCCAGATCAAGTTGAATCTCTTCACATAATTAATATAATTTAAAAAACCATTATCGAGACGTATATAATTTGTTGGTCCATTATGAGATAATAACGCGCTGCAGGCGGGAGACGAGTGTTGAACTGAGATAAACATCGTGAACAAGACGAGAAGAGCAGCAAACAAAAGGGAAATAATCTGACACGAGTCAGTTCACAAGCTTGTGCAGGTGTGTGTGTGAGTGTGTGTGTGTGTGAGTGTGTGTGTGTGTGTGTGTGTGTGTTGTGTGTGGTGTGTGTGTGTGTGTGTGTGTGTGTAAGGTGTCGTACAAATTGCCGTTTTCAAACAGCAGATGACGAGAGAGTAAAGGCAAAAAGAGCGAAAGAGAAAAAACGACAGAAGAAACTTTTCTTCTCCTTTTCAGACTCGTTCTCTTTCCCCCCCGCTCGTCTGCTCTTCCTCTCTTTCCTCCTCCTCTTCATGTTCTCTCTGTAGCTAATCACCCTCCCCTCTCTTCCTCCTCTCCTTCCATCATCTCACTTCTGTTCCTTTCTTTGCTCCTCTCTTTCACACATTCCTCTGCTCTTCATCTTTCCTCTTCCTCTTCACTGTCGCTCGCTTGTCCTGTTAACATATTTTCTTTCTTTTCGTCATCAATGCTCCTCTCCCTCGCTCCCCTCCCTCGCTCCTCTCCCTCGCTCCTCTCTCTCGCTCCTCTCCCTCGCTCCCCTCCCTCCCTCACTCCTCTCCCTCGCTCCCCTCCCTCGCTCCTCTCCCTCGCCCCTCTCCCTCGCTCCTCTCCCTCGCTCCTCTCCCTCGCCCCTCTCTCTCGCTCCCCTCCCTCCTCTCCCTCGCTCCTCTCCCTCGCTCCTCCCTCGCCCTCTCTCTCGCTCCCCTCCCTCGCTCCTCTCCCTCGCTCCTCTCCCTCGCTCCTCTCCCTCGCTCCTCTCTCTCGCTCCTCTCCCTCGCTCCCCTCCCCCCTCATCCTCTCCCTCGCCCCTCCCCGCTCCTCTCCCTCGCCCCTCTCCCTCGCTCCTCTCCCTCGCTCCTCTCCCTCGCCCTCCTCTCTCGCTCCCCTCCCTCCCTCTCCCCGTCGTCTCTCACCTCCTCTCGTCTTCCTTTCACTTCCATGGTAACGGGCGGTCAATGAAAAAGGCATTCGGTAACCAAGGAAACTTAACACAGACTCTGTGTGTGTGTGTGTGTGTGTGTGTGTGTGTGTGTGTGTGTGTGTGTGTGTGTGTGTGTGTGTGTGTCCGGTCTCCATGGGAAATGTGAATGGCTGGCAAGAGACAGAGCCGCGCTAATGGACCCCATGAAGGAGAGAAAGAGATGGAGAGACACAGACTTCCTCCAGTTCTGCTGAAGCCAAACTCCAGACGAGATAACAAACTCACATCCTCCTTCAACACGGAGGATTTTATTCTGTTCTGCAGCTCAGATCCCAACAGGAGCTGAAGCCTCCACGTCTGGAGGTTCAGATCGAAGTTTCACATTTTGAAATCAAGCTCAAGCTGTGTTGAGATAATAAATATGAATTAACAACAAACACGTTTTCCATAAAAGTGGGAAGACGAGTTTGGATGAGATGGACATTTACCGCGAGGAGGCAGATCGTCTCCACCGGAGACAACGTCCTCACAGTTTTAGGGAAGAGGCCTTAAAAACATTTCCTCTCTGAGTCTGAAGCTTCATGTGTTAGTTCTGGTTTCATCTGATCTGTTCTGGTTTCACGTTACAATTCAGGGACTAAAGAATCGGGCGTCGTCTAAGCTCCAGGGTTTTTAAACATGATTATATAAAAACATCCCCATGTAGACTCTTTAATAAAGCGCTCGATGAGGAGAATATAACATGGTCCTGATGAACTGTGTTTTCCACATCGGTGTAAATAACCTAATATCTGCTGTGTGACTAGTGAGCGACATCAAGAAATGAATAAACAAATATATAAATAAAGTCTATTTAAAATCCAATGCGTGTGCAGCTCTGTCGGCTGTGACCTCATCAGCTGCCGATACGTCCTGATCGATGCAGGACGTGTGCAGAGTCATTCTTCTGTGTGTGAAACTATTGTTCACGGACCTGATGTCAGATCAGTGATTCTCCACCGGGGGCGCTGTCTCGTCAACAGCCTCCAATACGACCACAATAATTCATCCATCTAACGAGTTATGAAAGTAGGACGTGTATTTTCACATCTTGACAAATCAGACGTCAGTTTAATGTTAGTTAGTTTGAAAACGTCTTTGTTAAAATAACGTTATGATTTGTGCAGATGTAAAGTTTTGGTGAATGTGTTGAGAAGCGAGTAGAAGACGATGAGGATATGATGAGGGGAAAACAGAAGAAGAAAATATGATAGACAGACAGAAAGCATCTCTGTGGAAACTTTATTTGAAAGCGTCTGACCTCCAGCTGCTCTGTGGCTGCGTCTCCTCTCGGCTGTCCATCAGGACATAACTGTAAATAAGAGACTGAGCTTCAGGAAAAAATAAAACGAAACAAGGAAAATCACAAATTCAGCTGTTGGAGGCCGCGCTTCCTTCCTCCCCCTCTTACTGTAAATAATCGCAGCAATGTGGCGACTGCATGTTCTGCAGATAAAAATTACAGAAAACAGCGCGGAGTCGACTTCAAAGTGCAGAGAGGAGGGAGACGGAGGAGTGGGGGGGGGGGTGCACGGAGGGAGAAATCAAGAGGGAAAGGTATAGAGGGAGGCGAAGACGGATAGATAAAGAAAGAGAGGGAACATATTGCCACTGTGTCAATACAATATATATGCTAATCACGCCTTTAGTATATGTGTGAATTTCATTACACATAAAGGACTAATACAGTTTTGAAGAAAAACAGCGTGTCATTATAAAACCAATGACTGTCAAGGTCATTTACCGCAGAGCACGAGTCAGACACACAAACAGGAGGAAGGAGATAAACCGGCTGCAAATACATAAAGAGCTCGACGGAACCGCCGGGTTTGAATATACATGTTCCTGAATCGAATTATGATACTCGGGAAAACAAAGAATGGGATTCACACGAGCTTTTCTTTTTCTTTTTAAATCTGTTCATCCATTAAATTTGTGCAGATTAGTCTGAAACCATATATTATAAATAATGTCTCCAATTACACTAAAGTATCACAGACACGGGCGCCGCCATCTTGTGCTGTTTACGTCTTCTGACTTGAAAACGAGAGTTCAGCATCATCACGGGTTTTTCTAAATTGGTTAGCATGCTAACTGGTTAGCTCCGCCTCATGTCGTCACTGTAGCGCACGTCCATCGGCTCCGAAGACGCTCGATCACGTGTTGTCTCGTTAACGCGACGGTGGCGGGAATTTTTTGGTGCGAGCATCCGTCCCCACCGCCGCCGGCTCCCGGCAGAGAGAACATGTGGAAACTTGAAACTTAGCAGCTTTAAGGACTAAGAAAGAGACGGACGTAAAAAAGGAAGTGATGAGACAGAGAGGAAGAAGAAGAAGTGTAGGAGGTGGACAGTGATGTAGTGAGCTGTCGAGGTGTACTGAAAGCACACACACACACACAGTGTACAGACACACACACACCTTGGCATCTCATGGCTTCCAGCTGTCTCTCTGCTCACATTCATAGATGCACACGCACACGCACACGCACACACACAACACACACACACACACAGAAACCCTGACACTGACAGTTCATGGCCGTGAGCCGTCTTGCTGGACGCACACACACACACACACTGAAACCCATACATATGAATTAGCCGTCTGTTTATGCTGGGTGTCCAAACTGTGTGTGTGTGTGTGTGTGTGTGTGTGTGTGTGTGTGTGTGTGTGTGTGTGTGTAGTTATTACTATGTTGTAGGGACCAAAATCTGTTCACACACTCGCATCATCAGGACAAAGTCGTGTAACGTCACTTGTTCACAAAAGCTGAAATGAATCAAACTTTTCTCTCTGCTCATGCAAACTGTTGGATCGCCCCCTGGTGGCCGGCTGCAATATAGATCATAAACCCCGTCTCCTCCATGTTAGCAGACGGGACGTGGACCAAATCAAATAATCAAAGTAAAAGTTGGGGGGGGGGGGGGAACAGAAAAAGGGTGCATTCAAAAATGAATCTGCATCGTGTGTCAGAGCGTCAGAAATGAAACCTTTTACCACACGCAGGGCAATTATTCCTGGAAAGAATTACTGCAGGGGCCTTTATCCACACACACACACACACACACACACACACACACACACACACACACACACACACACACACACACACACACACACACACACACACACACAAAGAAATAAAGATATAGACTCAAAACTCCCAGACAAACTGTAGATCGCTTGCATACACAGCCACACACATAGAAAGTGAGTATATACACTATACAGACTCGCTCAGAAAATCACAGCCTGGCTCACACACACACACACAGACACACACACACACACACAGACACACACACACACAGACACACACACACACAGACACACACACACACACTCACAAGACTACGCAGGGAGACGGCGATCCGGCGGCGCGTTGAGGGAGCGTGGCCGATCGACATTAATATTTATGGGCTGCTTGGCAAAGAGAGAAACATTGATAAGCTGCAGTTTTGAATATTAACGGATATATTTTTTTATGCATTAAGCAAAATATTTGGTAAATTAACGAAGAGAGATAAGTAGAGTAGGATAGAGGCAAAATTATGTGGGCAAGCTACAAGAGGAGCGGAGAAGAGAGAGAGAGCAGTGGAGTATGGGGCGAGCTAATAGAGAGGGAGAGAGGAGAGAGAGAGAGAGAGAGAGAGAGAGAGAGAGAGAGAGAGAGAGAGAGGAGGAGAGAGAGAGAGAGAAAGTTAGCTGGAGATTTGTAAAGAAAGAGGAGCAACGTCTCGATTTGTTGTTTCTCTGAGAACGAGACCACGAAGCAGACAAACCCCCGACTTGTCTGTGCATGATGTTAAAGGCTGGAGTTAGCCTAGCTTAGCATACAGACAGGAAGTAGCAAGGCGCAGTCCATTCTTTTCAAAAAATAAACATACCAGCACCTGTAGAGGCCACGTGAGATGTTTCCTGAGATGAAATGCAAAATGGAAGGGGCTCTTTCTAACGTCCCATCATTCCAACGAGTTTCATGGAAATACCTTTAGTGTGTGTCCTCCTGCTGACAAACACACAAACCAACACACAAACCAACACACAAGCAGGAGAGAAAACACAACCTCTGTGCAGGACAGGATCTGCAACAGTGAAAGTCACTGTACCTCTCATACCATTAAAGCATTACACATATTATAGTGTTCTCTGTACAACCAAACAAATGCTTCCCACACACACACACACACACAGACACGCACACACACACAGGCACAATGTCCTGAGTGCAGGATCAAGTCGTTCTGGCTTGGCTGAGTGCCTGGATGAGACGAGGCAGCGAAGCAGCCACACACACAGACATATTCACAAATTGCTCCATGACCTTGTCTGAATGCTGCGCTCACTAAATACTGGCAGAAATAATAAGAGAGGACGAGAGGGACGAGCGAGGCGGACGAGTGAAGAGAGAAACAAGAGTCGGAGCGCAGGGTTTCACAGAAGAAGAGGACGAGAGTACAAACGAGGCGGAGAAGAGGATAGATGAACCCGGAGGAGAGACTTCAGACCGTGGGAGGAGGAGGAGGAGGCAGGAAATTATGAAATGGAGGGAAAGAAGAAGGAGGGTGACAGAAAGAGAAGTGGAGTAAAGGAAATGAACAGAAGGTGAAGAGAGAAACAAACACTGAGAAGTAAGAAGGACGCGACTTTTCAATTAAATAAAAAATGTGATTTACAAACCAAATCGTTTTATAAATCAAAAGATGAACGAGCAAAAACTCAAACTGAAATCTCTGATTCTCCTGTACGCTCAGTTTATTAGGAACACCAAGATAAAGGTGCTTTCGAATATGAACTCTGGAGATTGTCCACAAAAGTGGATCCAGGCTTTCTCTGGAGTTTGACTTTCACACACGACGAACGGCAGCAGATATTTATATTCCTCCAGTTTTGCCTCTTCGTTGGAAACATAATCAACAAGTCCACTCGCTCGCAGGATCTGCTGCTGCACGTGGCCTCGCCCGCTGGCAGGAGGAACTCCACACATTGTCCAGAGCGATTGACTCCGACGTGTGCGTCATCTCGGGAGATGGTCCAGGTTTCAGAGCACGTCTGAAAGCAGCTGAATGAAACTGTCCTGCAGTAAAACCTCAAATTCCTTTCATTTTGAATCCTGCAATACATTTCTTCATATTACATGAAGTCAGTTTTCCTTCTCTCCTCAAAGTGAGATCGACACCGACTGAGGAGAAGAGAGAGAGCGATGGAGTGATGGAAGGAAGCAGGAAGTAAACAGGAAGTATATTAACAACGAGCTGATGCACAACACGCCCTCGTCCTCCGTCCTCGCAGGGAGCAAATACTTCCTTAATTTTTCAGCCATAAAAATGTGGACGTCTTATCCATTTTTTTCGCTGCTTGTATTTACACCTGAGTGTTTGTGTTTATCCATCAGAGAGGAAATGTGCGCTCACGCCCCTCCCCTCCCCGCCATCTTCTTCCCCCCCGCCGGGCGATTACAGCGCTCACTTGTTGGGAGACGTCGGCTGTTGTGTGGTGAACAAGTCGCTCCTCTATCAGCGGCCCCCGTTGTCCGGAGCGCCGCGCTGATTTTCATTAGCGATAGCGGCTCGCACAAATCAAAAAGTCGAGGCGCTCGGGGCGCCGCGCCATGCTCCTTTAATTTCCTGTTGTGGGAGACTGAAGGACTGTGGGGCAGTGGTGAGAAACAGGAAGAACGATAAAGCCGCCGCGTGGTCGCCTCTGGAGGCGGAGGAGGGCGTGTGTTTATGTGCGCGTTGGAGACGCTTGTGTTTGTAGTGAATTTGTTTGTGAGGCTGTGACTGTGCGTGTGTGTGTGCGTGTGTGTGTGTGTCTGTGTGAGACAGGTGACTTCAAAGGTCACTTTTGGTTTTCTTTCTTTCGTGCTTCATAAGAATGTGGTGCAGCCACGATGGATCTCTGACCCGCTGCTGGAGGAAGCGTTTACCTCTGTGGTCGCCCCGACAACCAGGTTTCCATACTGCTCGCCGTGGCACGTTGCCATGGCAACCATGCTATGCACGATTAGTCTGTGGAGTAACGGAGGGGATGGGGGGGGGGTTTGGGTGCGAGTGCGGGTCTTTCTGGGAATTATCATCAGGCATCTCTGAAACTGCAGATTAACGTATTAATAATGTGAAATTGTATCGATCCTGACAAAATAAAATCTCCTTTATCCTCAGATTTTCATTAAAGGCCTCCAGAGGATTATTGTACTGCAGCAACACACAGTTTAACAGGTTAACACAGTGGGAGACACACACACACACACACACACACACACACACACACACTTAAACACATCTCCCACCGAGACCATGCAGAGAGGCAGATGTAGCCCAGGAGGTGGTTGTATCAGCATGTTAAACACACACATAAACATAAACATACACACACAGTACATATGGAAACTGTACACAAATCTATGCAAATAACATGTTGTGGTCTCTGTGTGGTGTGTGTGTGTGTGTGTGTGTGGGGGGGTGGGTGTGTGTGTGGTGTGTGTGTGTGTGTGTGTGGTGTGTGGGGGGGGGGGTGGGTGTGTGTGTGTGAGAGAGAGGTTTCGATTAACTCTCCCTTTGATAACTTTAAGTATGAGTTGATCTAGTCCTGCTCGACCTTCGGATTAGGGGTCAACCCTCAGATTAGGGGTCGACCCTCAGATTAGGGGTCGGCCCTCAGATTAGGGGTCGACCCTCAGATTAGGGGCCGACCCTCAGATTAGGGGTCGGCCCTCAGATTAGGGGTCAACCCTCAGATTAGGGGTCGACCCTCAGATTAGGGGTCGGCCCTCAGATTAGGGGTCGACCCTCAGATTAGGGGCCGACCCTCAGATTAGGGGTCGGCCCTCAGATTAGGGGTCGACCCTCAGATTAGGGGTCGACCCTCAGATTAGGGGTCGACCCTCAGATTAGGGGTCGACCCTCAGATTAGGGGTCGACCCTCAGATTAGCCCTCACATCACTAACGTACAGTACATTCTAAGTGTGGCGGTTGGTCGGTGACACTCAAACTCAGACGTCCAGTCCTGAAGTGTCCTATGTGGCGTCCCCGCTTCGCCACCGGCCCCAGATCCTCGCAGGACGCCCTGATGGAGCCAGCTCACTCCTGGGAAATAATCCCATCGGACGCCACAGCTCGGCTCCTGACACAGGTATCACCGCCAAGTTTGTGAAGCCGCATCATCAAGGTCTGACAGCGTGTCTGGCTCCGGGGGGGGGGGGGGGCGGGTGATCGATGACTGGACCAATCTCTCTCAAGGACCAGAAACACCTTGTGAGCATCACGTGTAGATAACGTGTCTCCTTCACACACGCGTCAGATGAGCTGGGTTCGGGTCAACCTCCACCGCTGTGAGTAAAACCTGCAGCTTCAGGTTAAGGTCGGCCCTCGTGAGGCGTTTGAAGGTTACACCTCAGTGAGTGTGTGTGTGTGTGTGTGTCAAGTTAAACACACACTGTCCATGCTAATGGAGCTAGCATTGGGGCTAGCATGCCAAATCTGTGTGCAGACAGCGGCATTTGACTCCTCTAACTGGATTATGCAAATCAGACGATAATCACAGCTCTGGGAGACGAGTGACACATAATTTATACCAGAGAAGAAGAAGAAGAGAAGCGCGAGTGGAGACGGAGCGCACACACACACACACACACACACACACACACACACACACACACACACACACACACACAGAAAAAGGTTTGAACCAAACCCACAAACTTTCAGGCAAACACTCATCAATTATTCCTCATGAAAGTAGAAACAAATGATACAGAAAGTGTAAAAGTGTGGAAGTAAAAGCCAAAGAAGAAAACTGAGGAATCCTTCGAACTCCTTGTCATCTGTTAACTTTCTGTAAGCTCATAGATTCAACTGGACCCTGCTTCCTTTCCTCTCCTCTTATTTCCTCCTTTTCCTCCTTTTCCTCCTTTTCCTCCTCATTTCCTCGAAACGTAGATCGACAGCTTTTCCTCGCGGCTCAGCTCCGTTCAAACCCTCACCTACAGTCACAAGCTCTGGGAGGAGACCCAGAACTCACTGGAGGGACACATGTCCCATCAGGACTGGGACGTCTGGGACACTCTACCTGGCCGACTACCCCCTCGACCTGAGTCTCGGTAAGTGTTCGGCTGTTCAGGGAAACAGATCTCCTTCCTGTTCACTTCCTTTTATTTACCCCTTCCTCTTTCCCCATCCCTTCTTTCTGTCTCTTCTCACTTCCTCTCCTCTTTTGCTCAAATCTTTCCTTTCCTCTTCCCCACCCCTCCCTCCTTCCTTCCTCCTTTGACTCTTTAACACACTTGTCAAACTTCAATGTAATTTGTTCTAAAACGAGTGAAAGCGACGACAAAAGATGACAGGGAGCTGAAAGGAGGAGGGGGGGGGGGGGGGGGGGGGTGCACCCAGAGGTGGCAGGTGTGTGTGTGTGTGGGGGGGGGGGGGGGATGCTGAAGAAAACAAGGGAGGTAAAGGAGGAGGGGGGAGGAAGTTATGCTGGGAGGCAGAGTAGTAAATTGTTCCATTTTTGCAGGTAATCTAAATGCTAACTAGAGGCAACTTATCACCAGAATGGATTTCCGACCATCTGTTCAAATAACAGGGGATTTGTCCGGTGGCAAGTGCAAGAATGGGATGATGGCGGGAAGATTAGGCGACGGTGACGGCGACGCACAGTCGGGGGGGAAAACAGAGAAAGAAAAGAGAGAAGGGGGAGAAAAATGTATTTTGTGCAAACAAGAACAGATGACGCCCTCACAATTACACCTGTCAGGAGCCCGGCAAAGCAATCGATCTCCGAGGCAGCCGAGCGACGCTCCCGCTCTCGACTTCATAGCAAAATGATTCTCTTCGGTTTTTTCTTCCTTCTCCCTCCTCCCTCCATCTCCCCCCCCCCCCCGCCCCTGTCTCTATTCCTTCCCTTCATTCTCTCTGCTGCACACTCCTCTTAAACAATTTGCAAGGAAAAATGTTGTTTTGATAAGCGACAAGACGACATTTTACTTTTCGCTCTCTGGTGGAGAGGAGGGGGGGGGGAGAAGGGGAGGAGGAGGAGAAGAGGAGATGGAGAAATCGAGGTGGGAGAGTGGAGAGAGATGCAAACGTGAGGAGAAAGAGTAGAGAAAGGAAGAGGGGATGAGGGAAGAGGGGATGGGGTAAAGAAAGTAAGAGACGGATAAAGAGAGAGAACGGGAAAGAAGGAAAGGAGACAAGGAAGGATGGGTGGGAGGAGACACGTGTAACAGAGAGAGTACGGGGGTGAGAAAGGAGGGAAGGTGGAGATAGACTGAGAGAAGAAAGAGGACAGGAAAGAAGGAAAGGTCACAAGGGAAGAAGGGTGGGAGAGAGGAAGAGGAGATAAGGACAGAGGAAAGAAAGAAAGGAAGGAGGTGAGGAAGAGAGGGATATAAAACGTCATCACTTCATCATTTCACTGTTAAACCGGGTCACAGTTAGAACGAATAGTTGTGTAAGAGCGAACTTGACCTTTGACCTTTGACCTTTGACTTCTACCCGGGATTCTGAGGCGTCACTGAGAACGACCCGAAAACATGTGGGGGAGAGAACGAGTAATTAATGGAGCGAGACAATGAAGAGGAGAGAGAGAGAGAGAGAGGGGGTGGGGGGGGGGGGTGGAGGGGAAGAATGGAGGGGTGACAGAGCGTGCAGTTTACTGGCCCAGGAAGTGTTCTCAGGCTGCCGGCCAATCGGCTTGGCTCGTTCCCCCTGTGTCACTAACAGCCCATTGGCCGATGAAAGCCGGCCTTTATTCGCTGTTTCAATTGACGCCTCACACCATCAAAGAAGAGCCGTTTATCTTTCCATCGCACACACACACACACACAGAGAGACACACACGCACAACACACCAGACACACACACTTCCCCCCTCTCAGACTCTATCCATCTCCCTCCCTCCCTCCCTCCCTCCCTCCCTCCCCCTCTCTCTCTCCACATTCACAATCAGTCTCTGTCTCGCCCCCAAAAATGCCTTCACACAATAAAAGAGGAGAAATAAAAGGATCCAGTGAAATCATCTCCTTCTCCTCTTCTTTCCGTCTCAGCACCAGAGACGTTCGGTCCAGTTCTGAGGACGTGAACAACCCGACGCACCAAACGGACGCTACACTTAGTGATGACCTTGACCTCTGACCTCTGTGATGTCATCATTTAATATCAATGTCGCACTGAAGGTTTAAATATGAAGAGCAACGAGAGGCTGAACGATGAGGAGGGAAAGTCGACAAGGAAGCAGGAGTGGAGCGCTTTACAGTGTGTGTGTGTGTGTGTGTGTGTGTGTGTGTGTGTGTGTGTGTGTGTGTGTGTGTGTGCGTGTGTGTGTGTGTGTGTGTGTGTGTGTGTGTGTGTGTGGCAGCTTCTTAATCTAATAGCATGCAGAGGAAATAGAGCAGAGCTGGACATCCTTGACACACACTGACTCAATACCAAGACCTAACACTTTATCATCTGCAGTACCTGGACATGCTGTCTGTGTGTGTGTCTGTGTGAGTGTGTGCCTGTGTGCCTGTGTGGTGTGTGTGTGTGTGTGTGTGTGAGTGCCTGTGTGTGTGTGTGTGTGGCCCTGGGTGATGTGAGGATGGGCAGTAGTTATTAACCTGCTGCCCAATTTCTGTCACGGCTGCTTTGTGGCTGCAAGCGGAGAAGTTGAGTGTGTTGTGTGTGTGTGTGTGTGTGTGTGTGTGTGTGTGTGTGTGTGTGTGTGTGTGTGTGTGTCTGTTGTGTGTGTGTGTGTGTGGAGGAACTCTTCCTCAGTGAAGTATTACCACAGAACCACTCTCACAAATGACTGAATGAAAACCACTGAGAGTCCGAGTGTTTAAGTTTGTAGAAAAACACGTGTCCACGCTGTTTTCAAATCTCCAGTGACGCAGACGTCACTGAGATTCCTTCACATTCCATTCAAAGTGAATCCGACCGCCACCTGAAAAGAACACGCTGCAGTGTTTGATCATCACTCCTCCGCCGAACCCCCGAGAACAGAAACTACTTTAACTGAGCATCGTTCCAAACTCTGGGGAGCGGGAGGAGGGATGGAGAGGAGAAAGAGAGAAAGAGAAGAGAGGGTCCTCCCCTGGCATCTATCATTCAGAGCGTCCGTCCACCGAGGACTTCCAGCTCCCTCCGGTCTCCGAGAGAAAAGTCCTGATCCGCTGCGACTCATCAGTCTGGGAGGAGAAGCTGTCGCCCCCGACTCGAATGGACTCGGAGGAAACTCAATGATTCTAATGCAGATCTCAGGCAAAGAGAGACGCTCCACGTTATTAAGATTTTATCCTGAGCGCCTTTGTGAGTTTAGCCACGAGAACATCGGTGTGGCCTGGAGCAAGTGTGTGTGTGTGTGTGTGTGTGTAAGTGTGTGTGTGTGTGTAGTGTGTGTGTGTGTGTGTGTATTTTGACACTCCCATAACCATTACGTGCCACAACGGAGCAGAAAGGCTGCCGGTTTATCTTCTGATCAATGCTGCGAGCTGTCAAACACACACACACACTGTTACTCTTACCCCCTCTCGTTCGCCCGCCGCACACTCAAACACACACACACTCGTTCGCCCGCCGCACACTCTCAAACACGCACATTTCACACTCAGTTATGCGGGTTGCGATTGTGTGTTTCTCCCCTCAGTCGGGCTGTCAGGCTGAAGCGTTCTGACAGGCTCGGCTGGAGGAAACTCAGCGGCATCACGGAGAACCAGCGAGAGATTAAACTGCATAACAAACGTCCACTTACACTCCGCAGCCTGCAGTTAGCGCTCACTTCATCTCGGCTGACGTCCGACGCCGGTGAACTCAAACGCTTCAACGCTCGTTTACATCAGAATCACCGCGGGTTGCGTGTTTTTGTGTTTTGTGGGAAAGCTCCGACCTTCGACCCTCATCGACGCCTGGTTGAGATGTTTCCACGGGGATCAGAGCTGACCACACACCTTCTCCTTTATCGTGTATTAATGAGCTTTATCCTATTTCAATCCTGGCATTCATATCACATGTTTACTTATTTGCTCTTTGCTGATAAAGTAAGTTTCCCCTTTGTAGGACTAATAAAGGATTGTTAACTTAACTTATCTTAATAAACTCATTTCCTGATGGTTGTTTTATCCAGTTTCATCTCGTCTCAACTTTCTTATTATCTTTTTGTTGTTTTATCATATATGCATCATGTATTTAGCTTTTTGTTGCATTTAATGCCCAAATTAAACTGAATGAATAATGTTTATTAACATATATTATACTATAAGTCTTAGTTACAGTATTTCAACTCCCAGCTCCTGAGAGAAAGACCTGTTTCTGCTGCGGTATCATCTTCACCAAAGACTCGGGAGCGACTGAGGAGTGAAACTAAACTACACAAACAACACAAACAACACAATGTCACAACACTCCACGTTTAAATGTTTTCCCAAAGTGGTGGGAGCACGTTTGACGCCGGGATGAGAGACATCGTCCTGAAACTGGGACATCATCTGCCACCGGAGAGGCTTCAAACGGCTGCACGCACACACACACACACACAACCAACACACACTTTCCGTCGTCACTCCACATCTGTTCACAGCTGCGACCCGCACACAACCACACAGAAACACACAGAGTTGACGTCAGTCCAGAGGCGCCTCTGTGCCGGCTGAACGCGCTGCAGCTGCCGACTCACCAGGTGGAGAGCGTGTCTCACAGCGACGGGGAAACGCAGCCAAACCTCGCGTCGCTCAGATCCTCAGCCTCAATCTGTCGCTGTCTCTTTAAAGTTACACTCTCCAGAGAGGCCCTGCCTCCGCGGTGCAGGGACTCTCTGGATGGCGGCGCCCGGCCTCTCAGCACCGTCGCTACCAATCTTCTTCACCGTGGACGAAGATGAGTCTTCTAAACTAAATCCAAGCACTTCTTTCACCTCAGATAATCCTGCTCAGCAACCTCTGTCCTCCACTGGTTGCTCATTTCATACGTTATGATTTTGAGCTATAAAGAACGACTTGATGTGATTAGACAGTCATAATAATTCAGCTTTAAGTTGCTACAATGGAGGAGAAATCAGGAAACGTCCTTAAACTTCGTGGAGACGCTGATTTCAAACCTCCCTGGAAAATACTGCAATACATGAGTCTGTGATTCTTCTCTCGTTGTTTACTTCTGCCAAAATCCAGATTTCATGAAAACCAGTTCAGAGGTTTTTGAGTAATCCTGCAGGAATACAGACGAAGGTTCTCGTGGAGGTAATAATAATAATAATAATTCAAATTCAAATGCCATCAATCGAACTCCAAACCACAGACATCATCTATAATCAGTGTGGAAACTATATCAAGAAGCAAACGTTCTTATGTTAATCAGTTCTTCTAGTAATGCAAATAGAGGACGTGTCTTATTAGAAAGTTCCTCCAGGAACCCGACCGATGTTCAGGTGTTGTTCTGCTCTGGTGTCGGCGTCACGTTCGATGTGCCGGTACCGAGGCTCGTATGGTAATCGCCCAGATGATGATTCCCGGTCGCGCTCTGAGCTGCAGCGGCGCCGAGGGTCTGAATCTGTTTAACGTCGAAACGAGCATCAGTCGGAGCCGGAGGTCAGAGACGTGAGCCGGCGCCAGGAGCTGGAAAAACAAACGCTTCAAACCGGCGTAAACAAAGTGTCGGCTGCGATGAAGAGGAGCGCCGCTCTGCTGCTGCCGGAGCCGCTCACAGGACGCCGCTCACAGGACGCCGCTCACAGACGCCGCTCACGACGCCGCTCACAGGACGCCGCTCACAGGACGCCGCTCACAGGACGCCGCTCTGTCTCGGGACGTCTGCGCTCACTGAAGCAACCAGGGTGACGTGTTTACAGGAGACATATTCTGCTTCATGTTTGAATTAGCATTATAACTTTAAAAATGTTCACACGCTCAGAAAGCTTTGCTCAGACTGTCCATCGCTGCAGCTCCTCCTTTCAGCCTCTGTCTCAAACACTTGAAATCTTTAAATATTAATGAGCTCTTTTAAATTCATCACTGATGTTTTATTTTATTGAAAAATCCCTGAAACTTTGTTTTTAAAAAAAAAAGAAAAATGAGTTATTGTATTTGATCAAATTCACAAAACCTGGATTGTTTCTTAATTTGAAATGATTATATCTGATTCTCTTCAGGCAGGAACGTGTCCGTGCCTCCTGTCCTCTGGTTAAAACTAAAACTAAAAACGAATTATTCACATAATAAAATCAAATAGTTTCTTTTGAGCAGATCAATACTCACATCGTGATAAAACAGAAGAACCACAACACAGAGTGTTTCTGCCTCCACGTGAATTAAATCATTTACATGTAAAAGTCAGTGTAGCAAGGCATTAGCACTGTCGGGGTTGAGCGTTCAAGTCCTCCTGCCACAAGTCACAGCCTCCGTGTCTCCAGGGTCAAATTTCATAATAAGTTTTATGAAATGTTAACTCAACAGACGGAGACAATTCACAACCACAGAAACTGTTTCTTCAACATTTTCCAAAGACAAAATCTGTAACACAAACGAAATGAACCGGACCAGACACGAAGAGAGAACCAGGTTTTACAAACACAGGAGGAAATAATCAAAACGAGAAAATGTGAAACGAGTAAAAAACAGACGACTTCAAAAGTAAATTAAAAAAGAGTAAAGCCCGTTTGTGAAGCGGCGAGGCGTCGGTGTGACGAGGAGGCGGGACACACGTTTAATCAAAGAGGGTTCGCTTCATGGAAACTGGCTTCAGAAGTACACACAACACTGCACGTAGAACACAAACACACAACGCTGCACGTAGAACACAAACACACAACACTGCACGTAGAACACAAACACACAACACTGCACGTAGAACACAAACACACAACGCTGCAGGTAGAACACAAACACAGGTGATTTAATAGACTTCACACTCTTTCGCCGCCCGTCTGAATCCGGCTCAACTGCTCTGACAAAACGCTGTTAATGGAACCAAGAGGAGCATCGTCCCTCCTCCTCCTCCTCCTCCTCCTCCTCCTCTTCCTCCTCTTCCTCCTCCTCCTCCTCCCCAAAAACAAATTAATTTTTTCTCTGCTCGCTGATTAAAAATGTTCCCCCCACCACATGCGGCTCCGAGACGTGTGCAACAGGAGCCCAGTATGCAAATCGCACCCTTTTTAAGACTTATCTACATATCAAATATTCTCCCGGCTGCACGGACTCGCAGATATCGTACGCTGACCGAAGGCTTGTGCACGTGTGTGTGTGTGCATAGCTTCAGTTGGAGCGTGTGTGTGTGTGTGTGTGCGTGTGTGTGTGTGTGTGCGTGGGGCTCAGTCAGATGGTAGCTGCAGACAGTGGTGTGTCTGAGTGAGCTCTCATGTTTATCAAAGAGAAGCAGTTATATCTGAGAGCGCTGGACGGCCTTGTGCTGCCAAAGCTAATCACAGGGACGTGTGTGTGCGTTGTGTGTGTGTGTGTGTGTGTGTGTGTGTGTGCGTGTGTGTGTGTGTGCAGAGACAGAAACTAGCTTGTTATTGCACTGAGGTGTGAGGTGGCACAAGTAAAAAATAATGGCAACGCGCTAGAAGTGTGTGCACGTGTATTTGCGTGTGCGTGTGTGTCACAGGCCACCAACAGATTATGTGATTGTGTTACATCACGTTATCTGTGTTTTACATTTCACTGTCGTAACTTTCACAGCGTCTTATATTGTCCATGATCTCCTCGTTGCAGCACGACTCCAGATCTGCTGGTTTGATTATCTTGAGACTCTCTCCAGAGAAATCAAAGCAATCGTTTCCACGACAACCACCAGATCAAAATGTGTCTTCAGGTGGAAATGACAGCGGTCGGTTGTGTACTTGTAGTTAGTTAAGGTAGGTTAGTCAGAGCTGGTGATTAAACAAAGATCCAACTAAGGTTGTTAGTTAAGTTTACAAAGGAAGGATGTTTCTCAGAGTAGAGAGCGACACACGAACGAGACTCTGCTCATTTAACTCAATCAGTTATTTTAAAAAAGAGTTCAAACTTTCCGGGGAATCACAGGTTTGTCGAGTTTTAAAAGTTTTGAAAACTTTGGCAAAAAGTGCTCCTCTGATTCGAGTTGTGGAGTTGGACGACCCGACGATCACGTCCGCCGAGCGCCGAGCTCGTCCAGCGGTCGTTGAGATTCCGCGGCATCGGACCAGACGGACAAACAGTCGCCTTTGTTGAGCCACATCAATAACGTGGCTGAAAGGAACAGATGCATGTAAAGAATTAAACTGTTGTGCCGTTCCCCACACCTGCTCTCTCGCATCCAGCTGTCAACTTCCATCCCAGCCAACTTTCCTGTTAGGCGCTGATCCAGAACAACGAGTACATGGCGGCTCAGCACCGGATCGCGTGCCGTGGTCCCGCTCCTGGGCCCGAGCCAACGCAACAGACGAGTCGTGGACACAAATGAAATATCGTCAGCACGTGGAAGGATCCGACGGGATGATCAGTCGGGTCTGTGCCGACGAGCTTCTTAATTAAAAACTAAGGAATTCAGATGGAGCCCCCCCCCCCCCCTCATCCCATCCAGACCCGCAGCAAACCAGCTCCTCAAATTCCATTAGTCCGTTTTGTGTTTTTAAAAAATGGAGAAAAAGGAAATCAAGTCGTTAAACAGTGCTCAAACTTCAGCCCCCCCCCCCCCCCCCCCAGTCGGCTCGGCTAGCGTAGCGTGCTAATTAGTTCTGTTGAAAGGCTTCTGATTAAATTGAAATATCACGACAAGAAGAATGTGAGTGAAACACTGTGAACTTTGACCCCTGACGACCTCACGACCTCACGACCCGGCACTGACACAAGGGGGGGGGGGGGGGCTCTCGTACAGGAAACACACTCGTTGCAGTGAAGTTGCTGTGTGTACAATCATGTGATATTATTTAAAATATTAAATCTCTCTTTTAAAATATCTTTAACCTAACTTTGGGGGAATTGATCAATTAATTAATCAATGTCTCGAAACACCTTCAATTAAAAAAAAAACAAATTCTGATATTAATTGAATAAAAAGCAGAAACATGATGCAACAGCTGTAATTACAGTAAATGTTTTCCATGTTAAATAATGTTCTGTCTCTAGTTTCTTTTTTAAACTTAAAAATGTGCAGAAAACCAGAAGATGACATTATTATTATTATTATTATACAAACCTTTGAGCTCAAACTACGGGAAATAACTTCTGACCCATTTTTCATTTTACTGTTGGTTTAAAGTGTATAGAACCTGACGTCACCGTGAAGTTGACCTTTGAATCTTTGGATATTTATGTCATATTTTACGTCATAAATACATGGTGTGTGCTGTGTGTGTCTGTGTGTGTGTGTGTCTGTGTGTATGTGTGTGGTTTCAGTCATTCCCACAAGAAAACAGCACAACACAAAAACACTCACACATCTTGTTTCAGTCATTCCAGCGTCCGACACGGCTCACACTCTTACATCATCTACCCACAATGCTCCTCTTCCCTCTATGTGCCTTAAGTGCCCCCCCCCCCCCCCCCTTCTATCTGCTAATAGGAACCAATTAGTTCCCATTGTCCCGTCTCCCAGTAAAAGAGCATGATGGGAATTCCCCCTACTTAACACCTTTCCTTTTCTAAACAGGCACCCAATTAGACGCCTAAAGGACAAAGAGACGGAGGACAAGTGGGGGCCTCAGGGGGGGGGGGGCGGGGACAGAGGGACGGAGGTGTGTGTGTGTGTGTGTGTGTGTGTGTGTGTGTGTGTGTGTGTGTGTGTGTGTGTGTGATATTATTCCTCTGAACCACAGAACTGTCACATGTCCCTTCATCCCCATGAACACACACATTTTAAAACAAAAGCTCAAAACCTTCTCTTCGTGAATAAGTTTGGTTTATAGACGTTACTTTATTGTCAATTAACATTAATATTAAACATTAGATTTTATCCCCTTTTATAGATTATTTACTTAAATCCCCCTTTTGTCTTTTTCTTTCACGGTTATAGATCTAAAAAGATATTTCAATGTCTCTTGATGTGAGGTCCGGTCAAATTCAGGATTTTACAAGTTTGTTCCTTTTTTAAAAAATATTAACAGGAAATTGTTGAAGCTCGGGTTTGACACCCTGACGACCGGACGCCGCCGAGATGTTGACGGTGTTACCGCCGCTCTCAGATCGCCATGACAACGGCCGTGTCTGCTTTTTGTGCCACACACGTCCAGCGACGCAGAGAGCGTCAGAGTTTACAGACATCACGTCATCAAGCAGAGACAAGTTGCAAGGTAAGTGTGAAAGTACAACACCAGACTCCCGCTGGAAACTCAACACACACCCACACAAATGCAAACGCACTAAAAGACACACACACACACACACACACACACACACACACACACACACACACACACACACACAGACGGTTTTTCCCATGACAGCATGGGAATTCCTCTGCTCAGGAGTCACTGCAGAGTGTGTGTGTGTGTGTGTGTGTGTGTGTGTGTGTGTGTGTGTGTGTGTGTGTGTGTGTGTGTGTGTGTGTGTGTGTTGTGTGTGTGTGTGTTTGTTTAAAACAGCCAGGGGGTCTGGCCCTGAAGTGGCCCGTTCTCTAGAGAGACTCTGTCTGCTTTGTTCCTATAATCTACACGGGGGGGGGGGAGAGAGAGAGAGAGAGAGAGAGAGAGAGAGAGAGAGAGAGAGAGGTTCTCCCACCCGTACGAACACAAGCTGAAACTGTGCACGTGGACGATAGTGCGAGCGTGCACGTGGAAAATAGCGCTGCACAAACAATGCAGCCAAACACCAAGTTACAGATCTCTTCTGTTATTATGAGAAAAACTTGAGTTGATTGTGAAACTGTGGCAGAACCAATTAGAAGAGTCCAGATAACGTGATCAGTCACATGACACAGAAGGAAATGACGAGCTGGGTTTAGAAACACAGAAACACAACCTCTCACACTGCAGCCGGGGAAACTATTAAATAACACTTTTATTCCAGCTATTCTTCTTCTTTAAAGAAGACACACACACACACACACACACACACACACACACACACACACACACACACACACACACACACACACACACACACACACTGCACTACCACAGCAGGAACCATTATTCATCATTTACAGTAAAAAAGTAAGTGAGCCCATTAATAACACACAGACTGGTTTATACTGTTCCACGCTGCTTTATACACTGGGTGACAGAGAGGGGTGTATGCCCAGCTCTGCTGCTCCGTCCCTGCCAGCACACACTCTCTCTCACACACACACACACACAGACACACACAGACGCGCACACACACAGACGCAACACACACACACACTCTCTGGAGGAAATGCCAGAGGCGCTGAGCGATGGAAAGTCTCGACTGCCTCTTCAGTTCAACCATTCATCCCATTTGAACCAGTCACTTTCTATCCTGACTCAACAATTTGTCCGACAAGTTTCAATTCAGCCGCTCTGCTTTTGTCTTTTACTCAAAA
>VCHM03000036.1:0-32500 GCA_006182925.3 Reinhardtius hippoglossoides
TGTTGTTTGGTCGTAGAAAACAAGTCAACGATACAATTTTCCTGAAAAGATTAAATAAGCAACGAATCCATTCGTCATCTTTTCCACATTTATCCCGTCAGACGCGGCCGGAACCAAACAAGCGATGAATCTTTGATCAGAACCTTGGAGATGTTTATTTGATTTATCATTTCAGCTCCATAAGATGAGTTCAAACAGCATTTCCTCCATAAAACGCTGTGAAATGAAATCATCACCAAACCTCTGACTCTTAAAGTCCATCTGTCCTCAGTCCTCAGCGTCTCCTCGGGGTCTGAACACGTCCAAACATGGACTCGCTCCCTCTGCGTCCTGCTGCTCCCGGTCCCTTTGTTTGTCCCCGTCTTATCTCCATGGTTACCTGAGGCACCGGGAATGTGGTGCCACCAAGGAATGTGTACAATTATTAAACCAGCCAGGAGCCAAGCACACACACACACACACCACGCACACGCACACACACGAACACACACATGAACACACACACGAACACACACACACACACACACACACACACACACACACACACACACACATACCTGCATTCCTCAGACATGTGTATGTATATCCACCTCCATCTCAAACAGTGTCTTCTGACATGTTATCACAGGTTCATGCTTCTGTTCATGTTCATGTTCCTGTTTCACCTTATTTACTTTCTGCCTCTCTTCTATCTGCACCTTTAAATCCACACGCACACACACACACACACACACACACACACACACACACACACACACACACACACACACACACACACACACACCACTCTTCACGTCTGTAGAAGTCCATTTGGCTTCACATAGTGTTTGTGTTAAAGTCTTTATGTGAAATGTGATATTTAGAAACTGGACATTGTGCATGATGCTAAAAATCAACAAGAACCTTTATCTCTCCTCTGATATATGAATGCAGGGTGATCAGTGGTATAATAATAATAATAATGTGATCAGTACGCTGATTCAGCCAGGAGGTGATCTTTCTGTTCGGTCTCTTCTTCCCCTCGGGCTGACCTGTTGCTGGCTACCTGTTGCCATGGTAACACCAGTTTGATTGATGGGCCCGCAGGCAATTCAGGGCGACTGACCTGGGAGGCCGCCACTAATCCATAAATCCATGGTGTGTGTGTGTGTGTGTGTGTGTGTGTGTGTGTGTGTGTGTGTGCGTTCACACCAGGCCACAGACTGGTTCCCACTGGGAGCTGGAGACAGACGCCCCAGAGTGTGTGTTTAATTTTTAAAAGTCAAAATGCTGCTGATTGATTGGACGACAGGTGCACATGTGACATGAACCAGAACCAGTCCGTGTCTTTCACACGTCTTTGTGATTCCAAAGATTATCACTAGATTTTTGGATCCATGTTCATCCTCTCAGTGACGTCTCTAATAATAATAATAATAATAAACTTTATTGATACAATAAGTGCTTTACATGGTTGAAACAGGATTCAAACACATCAGGACTGAGGCCAAAAAGATCAGCGACAGATATCTAATAATAATACAGAATACAGAAATAAAACATTACAATGAATGTAAAACATTCGGTCGCCTGATGGCGTGTGCAGCCGCGTGCGTGGAGTCCGAAGCGTCTTCAGAGCCTCTGACCTTCAGGTGGCTCCGGCAGCAGGTCACACTCCAACCCTGGAATCACAGGAATGCTTCTGGGTTTGTCTTTCAATATGTTCGGCCCCTGAGGGACGAGTGGAGGCCTCGCTCTCTGCTTCCTGTCCTTCAGATCACACACACATAGGATTATATTATATTATATTATCTCAGTATCTCTGCTTTAGTCTGTATTTGTTGTCTGAAATATAGTTACACATGTTTTGAATAGATTGTTAATGGTTGTTTCTTCTCTTAGAAACTTTATGAAAACATGAGCAGACTGAAAAAACTATATTTATGTTTCACTTGGTTTTAAGACTCTGAGTCTTTTCTTTCTTTCTGTGAGAAGTATCTCTGAAACTTGTAGAATTTGCTAATATTATAATTACTACAATATTATTACTATGATATTATCCCCTTGACAAAGGTTTTGAGTTGTTTCATCCGTCAAGAGATAAAACCTGACATGTTCCTCTCCTCCGCCTCCTTCCCTCCATCCTCCTCCTCATTCCATAGTGATGGAGTAGTTTTGTGTGTGTGTGTGTGTGTGTGTGTGTGTGTGTGTGTGTGTGTGTGTGTGTGTGTGTGTGTGTGTGTGTTGTCAACACCTCCAACGGAGCTGCACGTCAGAAAGAGGAAGTCAGGATCACAAGCTCAACTCCAGTGATGGATGATCAAAAAGTGTGTGTGTGTGTGTGTGTGAGTGTGAGTGTGTGGTGTGTGTTGTGTGTGTGTGTGTGTGTGTGTGTGTGTGTCTGTGTGTGTGCTGTGTGTGTGTGTGCACTTGTTGAAGCAAACACCAGCTAAACCTCGAGCTTGTTGAAACACGAACAGAAAGACAGCCTGCTTGTGATTTGGAGTCTGTGTCCTCGTGGTCAGTGCAGCAGATCTAACATCACCATCCATCAGAATCTTTTTGTGTCGTTGTGCAACACGACTGTTAAACGTTCACGCTGCTGGTGGAAAGTTTTAATAACTGGTCAAAGGCCCTTTGGCAGTGAAGGCTTCAAACTGACCTGCTGCCCTGGAGCTGTTTCATCTCTTTATATGAGCTCTTTCATGTTCAGAGTAAGACTGGAGCAGTTCTCAGATATGTCCTGCGGAGGCTCTCCCTCAGACACGTCCTCAGGACAAACTGTGGAGGATCTCTGGAGCTCAGTGTCCTTCAGATTGGGTCACGCTTTCACTCTAAACCCTGCGCTCGCCCTTGAATGGCCTCTGCTTGTGCTCTAACTGTGTCGGTTAGAACTCCTCAACCTCTCATTGTGGGTGTGTTAGCTTCATGTCTCTGTGCGTCCTGTACGGGTGGTAACTGGGACCTGGTGAACTTTCGTACAACGCCACAGACCCATGCAAAATAATTACAATTATTTTTCAGCCTTCATTTAAACACACACACACACACACAGAGGAGGTGGTTGTGTTCTAATGTTATCATGTGCGTGTCATTGTGTTATTTTAGTGAGTTGTGTTTTAGCTGCAGTTGTTCTCCCCCCCCCCCCCCCCCCCCCTCTGCCCATGAGAGCAGTTGGTCATCCGTCTGTAACCAGTTCCAGCGTCTTTCAGGAAATGAGCGAGGGATGACAAGCGAAAGAGAAGCGAGTGCAGACGGCCTGAGACGATGATGCACGAGCATCTGTTGCTCGTCAGGAATCAGGAGCTTTTCTGACTCGTGACTTCACAAGTAACCGGACGGATCCGACGCTGTGTTGCTGGTCGTCTCCTCAGAGAGGATCAGTTTCACACCTCAGCTGTTCAGGTCCATTGGTCTGATGAGAAACCGACGGCTCGCGGCTCCGTTTTCACCTCGATCGCAGAATGATTTGATTTCCTTTCTTCTCCTTTCTCTCTTCATCCTTTACTTCCTTTGCTTTAGGATTTTTTTTTCTCAAATTCAAATCCCAGAAACGTTCAGAAACACTTCAAACAAAGGTTTTACCTTCAGCACTGACCCTGGTGGAAAGATGCATTATGGGTCAGGGCACAACATGTTGGTTCCTTATCAAGAGATTCACTGATTTCCTGTAGAACTGGATCTACATGTGAAGAGTCAAACTGTTGGAGGCTGGTGGAGTCTCGAGCTCGACCGAGGTAAACAGGATGTTTAATAAGCTGAATTTCTTCTTCTTCATGTTCCCTGCAGCTCTTCCACGTGGCCTACGTGCTGATAAAGTTCGCCAACTCTCCCCGGCCGGACCTCTGGGTTCTGGAGCGATCCACCGACTCCGGTCAGACTACCAGCCCTGGCAGTACTTTGCCTGTAAGTAGAAGCACACACGTGTGTTTACCTGTTCTGTACATGCAGCCTCCAGATGTCAGGTTGTTACGACCGAACCAAGTCAGATTCCATCGGCATCGCTTCATGTTTCTCTAACCCCCCCCCCAGGGTTCAGTCTGATTCCCCCTCTGATCTCACAGTGGAACAGCCACCCCGGGGGAAGCCGCCTGATTGGTTGCTTGGTTTGTTGGTCAGGTCAGAGGCGGGACATCATTACATCATAGAGCTGCCATCTGATTGAATATGGCAGCTGTCAATCCAGGTGGGCTGCAGGGAAATTCCAGGCATGTTCCGCCAACAGGTTGCAGCATGAAGAACGTCTGTGTGTGTGTGTGTGTGTGTGTGTGTGTGTGTGTGTGTGTGTGTGTGTGTGTGTGTGTGTGTGTGTGTGTGTGTGTGTGTGTGTGTGTGTGTGGGGGGGGGGGGGGGGGGACTTGACTTACATTTGACTAACTTACTGTTTTCAGTTAAGATGCATCAGAAAGTTAAAGACTCTCCATTCGGTCCCTTATCTTCTCAAATTGAGGCCGTCCTGATGTTCGACTCGTCTCCTCGCCGGCGCCACCCAGTGGCCGGAGGCGTTAAGTTTTCATGTCGTCCTTTGGTCCCGTTCTTGTGAACACGATATCTCAAGAACAACTCGAGGGAATCACCTCCGAATTGGTACAAATGTTTACTTCAGTGCACGGATTAGCTGATTAGATTTGGAAGGTCAAAGGTCACAGTGACTCGTTTTGTCTCGTGGTCGTGTTTTCTTTACGCCTCAAGAGAAACAGAAAAGCTCTTGAACAGCTCTCAAGTGTGACTTTAGGGAATGAGGAGGTCAAAGGTCACAGTGACCTCATGTGAGTGAAACTGCACTGTTAACTCTCTGTTAATCTTTGGATGAAGTCATTCTGTGATATGTGATTTAAAAAACATAAAGTTTCATTAAATAGAAGTATATTGTTGAATGAGTTGTGTTTGGAATCAGAGTTGTGTTTTCAGCAGTTTGTGTTTAGAGCGACAAAGAGTGTGTGAAGTAACAGCTGATGATTGTGTGTTGGAGCTGACGTGTATTCAAAGAAGAAAGTTGGACCTCCACCAATCACAGACCTCAACAGATCACAGACCTGAACAGATCACAGACCTCAACAGATCACAGACCTCAACAGATCACAGACCTGAACAGATCACAGACCTGAACAGATCACAGACCTCAACAGATCACAGACCTGAACAGATCACAGACCTGAACAGATCACAGACCTCAACAGATCACAGACCTGATCATTAGACAAGAAGTTTCACAGCAGAAGATTTTTTCACCTTTCACGTTCTGTGGTTTTAACTAATTAGAACCTTCTCTCTCTCTGTGTGTGTGTGTGTGTGTGTGTGTGTGTGTGTGTGTGTGTGTGTGTGTGTGTGTGTGTGTGTGTGTGTGTGTGTGTGTGTGTGTGTGTGTGTGTGTGCGCGCAGCCTCTAAGAGAGACTGTATTGAACGTTTCGGACAGAGAACCATCGAAAGAATCAGCAATGATGACGACATCGTCTGCACCACCGAATACTCGCGGATCGTCCCGCTGGAAAACGGAGAGGTGAGTGTGTGTGTGTGTGTGTGTGTGTGTGTGTGTGTGTGTGTGTGTGTGTCTGTGTGTGTCTGTGTGTGTGCGTGTCTGTGTCTGTGTGTGTCTGTGTGTGTGTGTGTGTGTGTGTGTTTGTGTGTCGCTGTAGAGCTGAAAACATTTGTCAGTTAAAGTTAATCGGTCGGTCGATTCACAGGAATTGATCAGCGACTGATGTAATAATTGTATGTTTCTCCAAGTCCTCCTCCTCATGTCATTGATCCGGTTGATCCAAAGACTCCAGACTTGTTTATTTCTTGTTGTTTTACGTTGCCTCCTCATATAATCAAAGTTAACTTGACTTTAACTTGCATATCTGTTGAAGCATAATATGTTCTGCCTGATTGGGTCGATACCGTCGCTCTCCCTCTTTCCCAGGCTGTCACGTGTCTCATTCCACATCTGCTCCCCAGCTGATAACGTCCTCCTCCCTCCTCAGATCGTGGTGTCCTTGGTGAACGGCCGTCCCGGCGCCATGAACTTCTCCTACTCCCCGGTGCTGAGGGAGTTCACCAAGGCCACGCACATCCGGCTCCGCTTCCTGAGAACCAACACGCTGCTCGGACACCTGATGGGCAAAGCTCTCCGCGACCCCACCGTCACCCGCAGGGTCAGAACAAAACTCTTTCAGCCAATGAGCACTCATATTTTTTATTGATGTGTTGTTTATTTTCTGGATTTATATTCATTATTTGAGATATTTGAAATTTGTAACTCCTGATTTCATCTAAAAACAAAGAAAAGATTTTTTGACAAGGACTCACACAACTGGAGAAATGAAACAAACAAACGTGAATGAATCGAGTCGAAGATTTGATTTCACAACATCGGATTTTTAAAACTTAAACAGAAAGTTTGTAGAAATACATTTCATTCCTTTTCTGCCAAGACTCAAATATGAGGCCTGGTGTCAGAGCTGGAAACAGGAGGTGCTTAGCTTAGCTTAGCATAAGACACCACCTACATAACTAATAAATAAATAGGAAATAATGAAACAACATGCTAATGTTGAAAGTGTTTAGCGATGCTGATTCTAATACTTTGGTGCATTATGACACTTAAGGTCATGCCGTGTTTAGCTGAGCATCCACAAGTAATAAAATCCATCAATCTGCGTTTTACAAGATGCCACATGTTGATTAATGAGCTTCAGCTTTAGTTCGCTGAGCTGAGCTGAGATAATGTCTCCATGCTCATATTTGCTGTACAGGCAAGAAAGTGGAACCAATCTTCTCATGTGAAGTTATTATTTTTCCAAAAATGTCAAATAATCCCTCGACTAAAACGATGCGAATGTGAATGTGTTGTTCTTCAGTATTACTACAGCATCAAAGACATCAGCATCGGAGGACGCTGTGTGTGTAACGGACACGCTGAGTCCTGCAACGCTCAGGACCCCAACGACCCCTACAGGTAGGTGACCTTCACAAGACCAGACACACACACAGACACACACACAGACACACACACAGACACACACACAGACACACACACAGGACACACGCAACACACTAGTCAGACTTACTATGATCAACAAATTGTCACTGAGTTTTTGACTGTTATGTGTTTGATGTATGTGTGTGTGGTGTGTGGTGTGTGTGTGTGTGGATGTGGTGTGTGGTGTGTGTGTGTGGTGTGTGTGTGTGTGTGTGTGTGTGTGTGTGTGTGTGTGTGTGTGTGTGTGAGAGTGTGATGTGTGTGTGAGTCATAATGAGAGCAGGTCTCGTTAAACACATAAAGATGATTTATGTTATTAGTAGGCCTGTCCACCCACACACACACACACACACATTATAAATTCCTGTCCCGGAGCTGGGATATTTGAGGTTGGGTTATTCTTGGCTGTGGCTGTCTGCCTCTTCCACAACAACACACTGCACCTGCAGAGAGGATCCAGGATTCAGTCCAACACATGAGTCTGCTGAGAAAACATGAAATCACCACGAGGGACAGACTGGGGGAGCAGAGTTCGATGACGACAAAAGATTTAAACACAGACAAAGAGAAAGGAGGAAACGAGACGCTGGTGTGTGTGTGTGTGTGTGTGTGTGTGTGTGTGTGTGTGTGTGTGTGTGTGTGTGTGTGTGTGTGTGTGTGGTGTGTGTGTGTGTGTGTGTGTGTGTGTGTGTGTGTGTGTGTGTGGTGTGTGTGTGTGTGTGTGTGTGTGTGTGTGTGTGAGAGAGAACTTCCAGATAAGTGTAGGTCTCTCATGAAAAGTGGAAGTGAGCAGTGTGTGATTATTTTAATAATATGTGTGTGTGTGGCTGTGACTGTCGTATATGGGGATTGTAAAGGTACATAAGCAGGTGTGTGTGTGTGTGTGTGTGTGTGTGTGTGTGTGTGGAGTGTGTGAGAGTGTGTGAGAGTGTGTAGCTGCAGTACCTGGAGGTTACAGTTAATGACAATAAACGTCATTACTCTCTCGAATCCACAATGTCTCACACACACACACAACACACACACACACACACACACACACACACACACAGACACACACACACAGACACACAACACACACGCCCCGTGTTGCTGCACATGTGTGATCTGGGACTGTGGGAGTGAAGGCGGGATGTAGACGGAGGGATGTAGATGGAGGGATGTAGACGGAGGGATGTAGATGGAGGGATGTAGACGGAGGGATGTAGACGGAGGGATGTAGACGGAGGGATGTAGACGGAGGGATGTAGACGGAGGGATGTAGACGGAGGATGAATGTAGACGGATGTGAAGGGATGTAGACGAGGATGTAGCGGAGGATGTAGACGGAGGGATGTAGAGGAGGGATGTAGACGAGGGATGTAAGGAGGATGTAGACGGAGGGATGTAGACGGAGGGATGTAGACGGAGGGATGTAGACGGAGGGATGTAGACGGAGGGATGTAGACGGAGGGATGTAGACGGAGGGATGTAGACGGAGGGATGTGACGGAGGATGTAGACGGAGGGTGTAGACGGAGGATTAACGAGATTAGGGTGTAACGAGGGAGTACGGGGTAGACGAGGGATGTAGACGGAGGGATGTAGACGGAGGGATGTAACGGAGGGGGTGAGAGAGGGATGTAGACGGAGGGATGTAGACGGAGGGATGTAGACGGAGGGATGTAGACGGAGGGATGTAGACGGAGGGATGTAGACGGAGGTGGGGATGGAGGGTAGACGGAGGGATGTAGACGGAGGGATGTGAGAACGGAGGGATGTAGACGGAGGAGGGATGTAGACGGAGGGATGTAGACGGAGGGATGTAGACGGAGGGATGTAGACGGAGGGATGTAGACGGAGGGATGTAGACGGAGGGATGTAGACGGAGGGATGTAGACGGAGGGATGTAGACGGAGGTGTGGGAGACGGAGGGATGTAGACGGAGGGATGTAGACGGAGGGATGTAGACGGAGGGATGTAGACGGAGGGATGTAGACGGAGGGATGTAGACGGAGGGATGTAGACGGAGGGATGTAGACGGAGGGATGTAGACGGAGGGATGTAGACGGAGGGGAGGGATGTAGACGGAGGGATGTAGACGGAGGGATGTAGACGGAGGGTATGTAGACGGAGGGATGTAGACGGAGGGATGTAGACGGGAACGGGATAGATGGAGGATGTAGACGGAGGATTAGACGGAGGGATGTAGACGGAGGGATGTAGACGGAGGGATGTAGACGGAGGGATGTAGAGGGATGTAGACGGAGGGATGTAGACGGAGGGATGTAGACGGAGGGATGTAGACGGAGGTGTGGGAGACGGGATGTAGACGGAGGTGTGGGAGACGCTCGGAGAGTGTGATGTACAGCGGAGGCTGATTGGCTGCTGACGGGAGGTGTGACCCCGTGACCCCCGACATCCTGCAGGACGTTCAAACTGTGTTTGATTGACAGCTGAACTGTTTTCAGATGTTAATCAGGGAGTTGGTCTCAGCGGGTTGTGTAAGAATAACCGCTGAGAGGAATAGATCCTGTTGTTTTATAACGTTTGGGTTAGGGTTATTTTGCTCTGGTTTGCTCAGGAACGATATTAACTCTGCACGTTGGAGGAGAAGCATCAGTTCATCCATTTTCTAAATGTTTGTCACTTAATGTTATTTTAAACTTCAGTTCTGATAGTTCAAGGTCTAAAAAAAACTGCAATACCCATAAGGCTTTGCTGCTGTAGCGTTCGGGAGGAAGGGGTTATGTTTTCACCCCTGTCTGCCGGATTGTGAGCAGGATCACGAACTGGACTCCACACGTGTCAGAGAAGAACTCATCACATTTTGATCTGGATCCAGAAAGTTTTAACTTTCTTTGATATTGTGCGATAGAAGGTTTGAGGTATTCAGAGGAGTGTGTGGGTGGGTTGGACTCAATGGGGCGTCTGGGCCGAGGTGGAGGCTCGACTCAAACAGGAAATTATAACTTTAGTAAATTCTGAATCATTGAATAATAAGAAAACATCAAACCAGATTAATCTACAACTGATCCAGAATAGGATCTGTTTAAAAAGCTGCTCTGACTCGGAGGCTGTTTTCACTTTGGCCTCTCAGCAAACAGACAGAAGTGAAACACCTCAGAGTTCGTGTTTTCCCGGTCGTGCTGACCTCAGCGGAGCAGCTGCAGACCTCCTGTCAGCAGAGCTGCTACAACACACCTGCTGGATTAACAACGTCGAACAGAGTCCAGGGTGGATGTACGTTTTCAGATCAGACTCCAGCTCGCTGCTCCACATTCCTGCTCTCTGACACAAACCAGACTGAGTAGCTCCCAACGCTGATGAGACCAGGAGGGATTCATTTTAAATTCCTTGTCCCCCGTTCCCATCAATCAAACACCTGCAGGCACGATGCACGGAACAGGAACTTTACACATGTATATATTACACAAATGCACATATCATATAACGTATATAACACTAATCGCACGAGTCAAGTGACGTGGTTAGTTAAGAATTCTTCTTTTTGATAAAATCAGAAAGCACAATCCTCTGACTGTTTAAAATACCTGAACCACACATTTACATCCTCACAACTGGAACTGTTTGAAACCCAGTTTCCAGGCAGGGATCATCTGTGATGAAAGGATCTGACTAATGACTTTTTCCACGGAGGTTAATAAGTGTTTAATCTGTGAAATACCTGCATGAGTCACCAATTGCAAGCTCAGTCTCCGTAAAGGTGAACAACAGTTTCCCTCGGTTTAAATGAGACTCTGCTCGTCTTTAGTTTGATGAGTTTCATTTGTGTTATTACTTGAAAAGGTTAAAGAGCCGCGGGTCCCGGACCGGAAGGTTGACCTTACTCCTGACCCTGAGCATGAACTGCTTCAAAAGTCTTCAGGGACGTTTTCACTCAACTCTAAAGCCGACTCGGTGAAGCACGGCTGGAACCGGCCGATGGGATCTGGTCTTAACCCCGAATACCAGAAGTTGTGATTGTAGAAATGAAATGAAAGTGAAACACTGAGACTCAGTTCCCTGAACGGTTCCTTCAGCTCGTACAGCAGCTCGGCTCCGACTCGACGGGGCCTTCCTCCTTTTCTTTAGTTATTGTTCCAACACCTCAGTGACGCACACACGCACACACACACAACCCGACGAACACACACACCACACACACACCACACCACCACACACACCACACACACACACACACAACACACACACACACACACACACACACTCACACCAGCTGGCTAATTGTTCAGCCAGATGTGGCCTCAGCTCTCTGGGCTCTGAACATGAAACATCGACGGAGTCTGAACATTCTCCTCATTCATTGATTCTGTAAACTTTATTAGTACATTGATCATCGACACCTTCTTGTCAGCTGACCTTATTATTTACATGTATATTGTGTATCGGCTCGTTTGAAGGTGCCAGGTTTAGTCAGGGATTGTTTCCACTGAGGAGGTCGTGTTTGAGCAGAACAAGAACTCGAATGGACGAGTGCAGCGTTGTGATTGTGACTTTGTCTTAATGTGTGAGTCAAGAAGCGGAGCCCCGTTACCGTGGCACCGAATACAAATCAAATAACAGGCCCCTATGAAACATGGTCACCTACTGAACCTCTGTTATCAACATGACATCAGCATCCGAACGACGTGCAGACAGAGTCAGTGGATTCAAATCAACAGACAGTTTATATTTGAAGAGGTGTGTTTTATTCTGAAATCCATCGAATCCCACAGAAAACCAGAGTGAAACCAGATATGATCCTGATTCATGTGTATTTAGTTTGACTGTGAGACGATCCCCATTCATTACCACGGCAGAGTAAACACAGTAGAAACATGTACCTGCTCTCACACACATTCAATCACAGCTCATGAAATATGAACTATACAGTCAGAGTCGTTAAAATACCTCAGTGTCATTTACACTTGATGGAATTTCACATATTGTGGTTTGGAAGATATCTGTACAGAAACGTGGATTTAGTTTGTGTGTTGATGGAAGCAGCGTGTGAGGAAAGGAGGATTCATATCAGTGTTTTTAAATCAGATCATATTCGTAACAGAGAAGGTCTGTGTGTTGGAAATGACACGTGGGGGGGGGGGGGGGGGGGGAGCGTGTGAGCGAACACATGCGAGCTGACGTGAAAGTACAGACACGTCTTCAAACTGTAACTGCAGAGATATTACAAACACCCATCAAACACCCGGTGTCTGCAGCGTCTGTCTGTTTCCAAGGAGGACGGAGGACGGGAGGTTTTATCTAAACACTCACCTGACAGCGTGCACGAGGCCCAGCGTGCACGAGGCCCAGCGTGCACGAGGCCCAGCGTGCACGAGGCCCAGCGTGCACGAGGCCCAGCGTGCACGAGGCCCAGCGCCGCTCGCTAACAACCGGAGACCGACTCCGGACACAGATGTGATCACTGTCGTCTCTGTGTCCAGAGTCACAGCAGATCTCACGTCTCGAAGGAAACATCCTTCAAACATCCTAATTCTGCTTTTGTGTGCGTGTGTGCATTATGGATTTTAAGTAAACGTGAAATTCAGCGGAACTCTCCTGTGAGTAATGTTTGGTCAGGAAGCTGCAGGTCCACGGATCATAATTCAAACCAGGAAACAGAGAATCTGGTTGGAAACGCTCCATTGAAAGTTTGTTTCCTCAAATGCTTGAGCGCAGCCGAGGGAAGGAAAGAAGGACGGAGAGCCAGAGAGTTAGAGGATGCACGAGGGAGCGTGTGTGTGTGTGGTGTGTGTGTGTGTGTTGTGTGTGTGTGTGTGTGTGTGTGTGTGTGTGTGGTGTGTGTGAGAGTGAGTGAGAGAGAGATTCAGTGAATGAATGGATGTGATAGTGAAAAAGGTGAAAGCTGGAAACACAATCAACCTTTTAAAACACAATTCACAGACGTGTTATCAGCACAGTCCAGAACAAAGTAACACACACACACACACACACACACACACACACACAGCCGAGCAGTCAACCACATGACTCATGGACACAGATGAAACAGACGAAACGGAGCAGTACCACTGGCGACTGTTAGGGGGCAGTGTAGACATTAAGCGAAATGACCGAAGGACTCTGACAACGGTTGAACTTTTTGAGGAGTAAGAAAGGGTTAGGGTTAACTCCGCCCGGTTACTGCAGAACAGCTGGGAGGTGATTGGACCAGAATTAAATGTGAGTCGGACGGTAGCAAAGGGAAAGTGGAGGATGGGACCAGATCGCTGCCCTCTAGTGGATGTATTGACAACGTAAAGGACGCATGGAAGTACGTAGTCGTTCGGTTTCATGGACGTTTCTCTTTTCATACTGTTGCGTATCAGTATCAGTCCACCCACAGAGTTTTGTCCAGCTCGTGTTTTGAATCCAGAAGGAACTCGTGCTGTCTCCGTCCTTCGGAGGACGCAGTGCGTCCCCTCCAGGATCCAGATCTGTGTGTCTGTCCTTCACGTTTCACCTTCGTCTCTGACATTTACTCAGACACTGGTTTTGTGGAAGGAGTCAAAGGAGTGAAACAGAATCACATCGGTCTCTGGTGACTCAGTGTTTGTCTCTGACGGGTGAGGACGACTCAGAGACACCAGCTTCCAGTGGGTTGTCTCTCGTCTCCCGCTGTGTTTGGGCCGAACTCTGCAGGTTTGCACACTGATCCCATTCGGATCCAGGGTGAAGCCGTCAGCCGCCAGCGCTGAGGGAGAAGATGAACTCTTCCTCTGGTAGGGAGTCGATTTACATCTCCTCTCTCCACGTCTCTCACACGAGTCCGTCTCTCTGACATCAGCAGGAGAAGAGGGAGAGGAATGTGAACTGTTGGGAAAAGTTCACATGATGTTTTACCCAAAACACAACTGTCTGAGACGGATACACTACACTGTGTGTGTGTGTGTGTGTGTGTGTGTGTGTGTGTGTGTCTGTCTGTGTGTGTGTGTGTGTGTGTGTGTGTGTGTGTGTGTGTGTGTGTGTGTCTTGTGATTTCTCATATTGTAATTGTTGTTTACAGGTTACTCTGCGACTGTCAGCATAACACCTGTGGTCTGTCTTGTGGCCAGTGTTGCCCCGGATACAGCCAGTTACCGTGGAAACCAGCCACGACCTACAGCGCCAACGGGTGTGAACGTGAGTGCAGTCGGATACTGTTCAAAAGAAGCATTCATGCCACACACACACGCACGCACGCACACACACACACACACACACACACACACACACACACACACACACAGGGTTAAACCACTGATCCCTGCAGAGGAATGTGTTTTCTTTCACGTGCTGCGTCAGAGGATGAAGAGAAACAAAGCTGCTGTTAGTTGTACACATTTACATTTTGATTCAGTTTCTTTAAATATAAATGTACATTAGTATTTTCACTCTTTGCTTTTTGTCTTCATAACTCCTCTTGCTCACATGTTGTTAGAGGACTCCCGTGTCCTGAGAGTTCCTCTCTCTGATTTCTCGGCGCCTCTGTCGGGGAACTTGTTATCAACACACTGGTTCATATCTACATGTGATTGTCGTGTGCTATCAAAGCTGCAGATATATTTAACAAGGAACAACGTGAGAACACAGACGCCGAAGGTCAGTGGAGGTCAACGTGAAACAGAACCCACACACACTGCAGCTGCAGAGACGAGGGTGGAGACCTTTCCGTTCACTAATCACTTCATGATTCTTCTCCTTCAGATTAAACAGGTTGTAAATATCACTTGGACAAAGTCAAGTTTTTATTACTAGATCCAGATTTGTATTTAGATCAACAAGTCCCACACACTCCTAGATGCCCGTCCTCTACATGTGTCCATGTAATGATCTGAGACTCTGTGGAGCGGCTTGTGAGGAACCTTCCTACAGTAAGGGACTCATGAGTCTGTTGTCGTGGAGCATTCATTGTTGGAATGTCCCTTTAACGAGCCCAGATGTTCTCACCAACACCAAGAGAGGCTGTTAGGAAACATAATAATAAGATGATATATAATGTGTCTGGGACGTGAGGCGTCGAGCGTCCTGCAGCTCTGAGGGCGGAGCTGTCTGAACCGGTCTGCTCAGCACCGGGTCTGCTCAGCACCGGACTGACTCACTGGTCTCCATACATGAATCTTTCATTCCAATAAAAAGAAAAGCTCCCTCGTGGATTCACGTCTGAGAACAACCACTGGACTCTATCAGAGCTGCAGGATAAGGAGCGCTGGTTGGTCCAGCCGGCACCTCTCAGGCGCTGAGGGGCCGATAAGGAGGAAAGACTCTTATCGACTCCGTGTGAAGAGTACCGGCTGCTCTGCGCTCCGTGCACGTGTGCGTCCTGATCCTGCACCTCTCCGGCTGCGGGCTCAGATTAAGTGAAGAGATACATGAAGGTTATGAAGGTTAAATTCTAGACGTTTATTCATATAACCTGCTGGTGCCATCGGACCTCTGCAGCTCATTCAGAATGCAGCAGCTCCACTGGTCTTTAATCTAAATTCACTCACACCACTCCGCTCCTCCGCTCCCTTCACTGGTTACCAGTGGCTGCCCGCATCCGTTTCAAACCATTAGTACTTGGTACCATGCTGTGACCGGATCGGGTCCAGTCTACATCCAGGACATGGTCAGAGCTGACCCTAACCCATGGGCTTGTTGCTCCCTCACTGTTTCCTGTCCTGGCTCCTAAACGGTGGAACCAGCTCCCAGTGACATCCGGACATCGGACAGTTTACACGTCTTCCGCCGCAAACTAAAAACACACCTCTTCTGACTAAACCTTGAATAACATTTTTTAAACTAACAATTTAGTAGCACTTAAAATGTCACTGACTTATAGAACTTTGTAGTTTTGCTTTTTTGAAGAAATTGTATTTTCTCTATTCTTGTTGTTCTGGTTGGTTCCTCATGGTTGATGCACTTACTGTGAGTCGCTCTGGATAAAAGCGTCAGCTCAATGACATGTAATGTAATGTAATATGTAATCAGTGACACTTAAACAAGACGATCTTCTTCTTCTTCTTCATCTTCTTCTTCTTCTTCTTCTTCTTCTTCTTCTTCTTCTTCTTCTTCTTCTTCTTCTTCTTCTTCTAACGCTGTGGTAACCTGGGCTGTGTCACTAACCCATACTTTACTGCTCAGTGTCTTCCATATAGAGAACTGGGGAACAAACAACAACGTCGGCCGGTGGAAAATCTCACAGTAAATTAAAAATGTTTATTTTACACTTGTTATTAATACTTTTGGTTAAAGACATATTGAAAGGGGTGTATCTAGAGACTGTGGGGCCTCAGTTAAAAGGACCTGGGGGGTCCTACATCAAACTGGTCCCCCCCCCCCCGCTCCTCTTTGAATCAAAACAGTCTCAAACACTTCTCACCATCTTTACCACAGGAAGTCCTTTGTGGTGAAAACCCCCCGAACGCTCAGACGTCAGTGTCTGATGACTCACCCGACGTCCCCTCAGCACGAGTGTGGTTGTGTTAATTACACATTCTCTGGTTTCACTCGTCCTTCTGGATCAGTGTGCTGAACATGATCCTCTGTCATTCAGCTCCTGCTGCAGCAAACAGGTTTCAGAGCTGCTGACTTCAGAGAGCAGGCGGACACGACCTCACATGATCTATACATACATGTCACGTTTCTGTGTGATGGGAGTTTCCTGTTATCCTCCAGGTCCTTGTCTCTCTTGTCCCTCAGCTGAATGTCCCTCTGTCGTCTCTCTTGTTTCCTCTCTTGTGTTTATAGCTGCCGTCTGTGTTTCAGTCCTAACTGTGCACGGTGTTTTGTTTTCAGCCTGTAACTGTCACCGTCACTCGTTCGACTGCTTTCTACGACCCCGAGGTCGATCAGAGGAGAGGCAGCGTCGACGTCCACGGACACCACCGAGGAGGCGGAGTCTGCCTCAACTGTCAGGTGACTAAACTTTCCCTGATAAGCAGGAGTCTTTGGAGGCGTTTGTTCTTTTCCATGCAGAGAACAAGGTCTTCACCGAGTTCTGAGAAGAACCTTTAACACACAAAGGCTCAGGGGGCAGCACTTCACCTGTGGGATGGGCCTGGGTTCGGGTTCGACCCTCTTTCTCTTGTCATCGTGAATCTCCGCCTCTGTTGTTGTCGTGTTGCTGAATTCATTGAGCGCCATGTTGATGTTTCCACCAGCTCTCTGGACTGCAGAGTTGTTCTCATTTCTCTAACGTTGAGAAAGTTGATCCATTAATCAGTAAAACACTGAACTGAATTGTTTCTGCGCAGCATCACACCACCGGGGTCAACTGTGAGCTCTGCATCCCCACCTACTACAGGTCACCTGACCACACCCTGGACTCCCCACTGGCCTGTTCACGTGAGTCACTGTCAGATCATCTCAATCCAATGGATCCAATGCACGTGTCGTTTACTGCATCTTCTCCTCTTTGCCTCCTGCAGCCTGTGACTGTCGCTCCGAGTTCACCGACGGAACCTGCGAGGATCTGACCGGGCGCTGCTTCTGCAAGCCGAGCTACAGCGGGGAGAACTGTGACTCCTGCGCCGGCGGCTTCCTCAACTTCCCAGACTGTTACCGTGAGTCACCGCGACAGAAACACCTCAAGCAAGCAGCTGTTAAAGAAAGTGAAAGGAGAAGAAAAACCTTGTGAATGAATTCCTGGCTGCTAATGTCCCTCTGTCTCTCCCCCAGCCGTCCCCACGTACCCCACCCACAACAACAACGGGGAGGCCAAACCAGCCGGGGAGATCATCAGTAAGAGCTTTGTTCGGGTGACGTGACCTGATGAGATCAGACATTACAACCTGTCGGGTTACCTGGAGGGTCGAGCTTCAGGGACATCGGCGTTGAGTGTTAATTAAGTGCAGTGAACTACAAAGTAAAAGACCTAAGATAAGATAAGGGGATAGTGGAAATAAATAAGTACAAAATAAACACAAAGGAATTTAAAAGATAACAACACAACATACGATGTCAACGGGTCGGCACATGAAACACAGACAGAAAATGAAGTTACACGTTTGTGGTGAAGAGTTCATATTTTAAAACAATAGACTCTTATCGAGAGATCTTCTTCTTCTTCTTCTTCTTCTTCTTCTTCTTCTTCATGATCCTCCTTGTTGATGTCGTGTGTGCAGACTGTGAGTGCAGCGCCGCCGGCACCGTGGACAACTCCTGCAGGCTCGACCCCCGGACTCGAACCTGCGTCTGTAAACACGGGTTCACCGGTGACCACTGCGACACGTGCGCTCCGGGTTTCCATGGACTCAACTGTCAGGGTGAGAGACGGACGCGTGGACGCATGAAGCAACGCGACGATACGACAGCTGATCAATGTTTCTGTGTTTGAATTGATTGAATGATGAAAACATCAGAATGAGATCTGGAGGAAATCTGATTCATGAGACTTTTCATGGGGAATGTGACTGTGATGTTTTAATCACATTAGATATGTTAAGTATTTATATAATGACTTTATATTTATATTAAATGCTACTTGAGGAGTTTAAATCCTGCATCTTCATGTGGAGGCGTTTGTTCAAATCACCAAACTGTGGAGTTTACAGCTGTTTTAGTGGTAGAGTGTTACGAGTTGTTTGACTCACACACACACACACACTCACACACACACACAGACACACACACTCACACAGACACACACACACACACATAGACAAAAATACAAATACACTAACAGGCAGAAATTCCAGGCACTTCATTTATCTGTTTGTTTATCCTGTTCGCCTGCCACCCAGGAGTACACACACACACACACACACACACACACACACACACACACACACACACACACACACACACACACACACACACACCACACAAACACTCCTTCAAAAACAACATTCCACAAACAAGTGTTAATCAATGCAAATAGTTTCACGTTGACATCCTCAGTCTGTCCATTTATTTACTGGTGTGTGTGTGTGTGTGTGTGTGTGTGTGCGTGTGTGTGTGTGTGTCTGCGTGTGTGTTCAGCCTGTCAGTGTTCAGGTCACGGCTGTCTGGAGGGGTCATGTGACTTGGTGACGGGTCACGGTGTGTGTCGGAGAGGTTTCCAGGGTTACCAGTGCGACCAGTGTGCCCCAGGATACTTCAACTACCCGCTCTGCCAACGTAATACAACAACAACAACTGAAGAATGATTTATACAAATCTTGTTTTAACAATATGACAAAGTTAGTGCAAAAGATAAACCCCTACCCCCCCCCCCCCCCCCCCCCCCCCCCCCCCCCCCCCTGCAGTGTGTGGCTGCAGCCCGCTCGGCTCGCTCCCTGACGGCTGCGATGCGTCTGGTCACTGTTTGTGCAAACCAGAGTTTCAGGGACCTCGATGTGAACAGTGCAGATCTGGATTCCACTCCTACCCCAACTGTCAAGGTGCACACACACACACACACACACACACACACACACACACACACACACACACACACACACACACATCTGGACTCACACACGGTCACACTTGACTCCAGCCGCCTGCTGACGAAGTGTTAAACTGCCTCGTTAAATCTTTATGATTCTTTAAAACCTTCAGCAGCTCGTGAGCAGGAATCTAAGTGGTCCATGTTTCCCACCGGACTTCGAGCGGGTGATGGCGGAATGGCCACATCTGGTGTCACACGTGCACACGTATGATGCCCAAAATGACCCCCCCCCCAAAAGGAGATTTGATACAAATCTTAAAATTCATGAAAATCTGAAAACAACTAACTCTCGGGTTATTACTGAGCTTCCTGTGGGTTGAACATGTTTCTGCTCAAGTGAAAACTGAACATCTTACTCTGACGATCTGTGAATTAGATTTAAGTTAACGAATATTGACTCAATTACACTTTATTGAACTTTATTTATTTTATTTTGTGACGACGTCTCGCTTCTCGTTTTTCCCAGAGTGCACCTGTGACCCTCGCACCTCGCTGGGCGCCAGCTGCACCGCCTCCGGTCACTGCCACTGCCGGCCCAACTACAGCGGAGCCGCCTGCGAGCAGTGTGCTCCTGGTTACTACGGTTACCCAACCTGCACCCGTAAGGCCACGTGCCTCGAACACATTCAGCTGACTGAGAGAGATCCGATCACACGTGGTCACATTGTTTCTTCATTTGTCTCTGTGCTCCTGTGTCTTTCACCTGGTCCTGTGTCCCCCTGGCCCTGTGTCCCCCTGGCCCTGTGTCCACCTGGTCCTGTGTCCACCTGGTCCTGTGTCGTTCACCTGGTCCTGTGTCCACCTGCTCCTGTGTCTTTCACCTGGTCCTGTGTCCACCTGGTCCTGTGTCTTTCACCTGCTCCTGTGTCTTTCACCTGCTCCTGTGTCTTTCACCTGGTCCTGTGTCTTTCACCTGGTCCTGTGTCTTTCACCTGGTCCTGTGTCTTTCACCTGGTCCTGTGTCTTTCACCTGCTCCTGTGTCTTTCACCTGGTCCTGTGTCCCCCTGGTCCTGTGTCTTTCACCTGGTCCTGTGTCCCCCTGGTCCTGTGTCTTTCACCTGGCCCTGTGTCCACCTGGCCCTGTGTCCACCTGCTCCTGTGTCTTTCACCTGGTCCTGTGTCCCCCTGGTCCTGTGTCCCCCTGGCCCTGTGTCCCCCTGGTCCTGTGTCTTTCACCTGGTCCTGTGTCCCCCTGGTCCTGTGTCCCCCTGGTCCTGTGTCTTTCACCTGGTCCTGTGTCCCCCTGGTCCTGTGTCCCCCTGGTCCTGTGTCTTTCACCTGCTCCTGTGTCCCCCTGGTCCTGTGTCCCCCTGGTCCTGTGTCTTTCACCTGGTCCTGTGTCCCCCTGGTCCTGTGTCCCCCTGGTCCTGTGTCTTTCACCTGGTCCTGTGTCCCCCTGGTCCTGTGTCCCCCTGGTCCTGTGTCTTTCACCTGGTCCTGTGTCCCCCTGGTCCTGTGTCCCCCTGGTCCTGTGTCTTTCACCTGCTCCTGTGTCCCCCTGGTCCTGTGTCCCCCTGGTCCTGTGTCTTTCACCTGCTCCTGTGTCCCCCTGGCCCTGTGTCCCCCTGGTCCTGTGTCCCCCTGGTCCTGTGTCCCCCTGGCCCTGTGTCCCCCTGGTCCTGTGTCCCCCTGGTCCTGTGTCTTTCACCTGGTCCTGTGTCTTTCACCTGGCCCTGTGTCCCCCTGGCCCTGTGTCCCCCTGGTCCTGTGTCTTTCACCTGGTCCTGTGTCTTTCACCTGGTCCTGTGTCCCCCTGGCCCTGTGTCCCCCTGGTCCTGTGTCCCCCTGGCCCTGTGTCCCCCTGGCCCTGTGTCCCCCTGGTCCTGTGTCCCCCTGGTCCAACATGTCTCCCTGTGTGTTGCAGCCTGTCAGTGCTCTGCAGACGGCTCTCGTTACACCAGCTGCGACCAGGTGACGGGACAGTGTGTGTGTCTGCCCAGCGTGCACGGCCTGAGGTGTGACAGCTGTGCACACGGTGCCTACGGCTTCCCCAGCTGCCAGAGTAATCACACACACACAGACACACACACACACACACAGACACACACACACACACACACACACACACACACACACACACACACACACACACACACAACACACACACACACACACACACACACACAACACACACAACCACACACACACACACACACACACACAGACACACAACACACACACACAACACACACACACACCAAAACACACACACACACACACACACACACACAGCACACACACAACACAAAACACACAACACACACACACACACACACACCACACACACACCAACACACACACACACACACACCACACACACACAGACACCAACACACACACCACACACACACACACACACACACAACACACACACACACACACACACACAACACACACACACACACACACCACACACACACACACACACACAACACACACACACACACACACACACCCCACCACAACCACACACAACCACACACCACACACAGCACACACACACACAACCACACAACACACCACACACACACACACACACACACACACACACACACACACACACCACAACACACACACACACACACACACACACACACCACAACACACAACCACCAAGCACACAACAACTACCACTCATTTGAAGCATAACATTACGATATTACAACTTCAACCAGACTTTGTTTATTTGAATCATAATAATTGTAATATTGATTTTGGTTTTCTCTCCGATGTCTCAAAGCTGGGACCTGTCATCCTGCCGGCTCCGTCCAGAACCTGGTGCAGCCTCCGGTCGTAAGTCTTTTTCTTTGTCTTTTGATTATTTCACAAATGAAATTTAATAACAGCATAAAAACCGGAGGAACACAAACCACAGAGCTGTGACGGCAGCTGTGGCTTCAACATGTCATAACTGTGATTTTCCAACTATGATTACTTTATGTTTGATTTCACCCTGACTTCCTGTTTCATACAGAAATAAAGTTACGTAGATTCTAAATGTTTGTTGGTTTCTCAGGGTCAGTGTGAGTGTCGTCACCACGTGGAGGGTCCGGCCTGCGACCGGTGCAAACCTCTGTACTGGAGCCTGTCGCACAACACTCCTGACGGGTGCACCAGTAAGAGACACACACACACACACACACACACACACACACACACACACACACACACACACTGCAGTAGATGAACTCATGTGTGTGTGCTTCGTCCTGCAGACTGTGAGTGTCACACGGCAGGGACCCTGAGCGGCGTGGCAGAGTGTGCTCAGGTGAGTTCGTCCTTCCACTCAAAACATCACGTGTTTGTATTCTGACTTGTTTTTATTGAATATGAACAAATATGAAAATGTTGTGATGCAGTTATCACGAGAATACTCCGGCACAGAAACTCATATCTTGGATTTAAGAATCTGAGGTTAGTGTGAGATCCACGTGTCGTGTTCTCGCTCTGACAGGAAACCGGTCAGTGTCACTGCAAACCCAACGCCTGCAGCGGAACCTGCTCCACCTGCAAAGATGGTTTCTACAACCTGCAGGAGCAGAGCTACTTCGGCTGCCAGGGTGGGTTCACCTGCACAAAGAATAACACACGTTCTCCCCCTGGCTGCTCTCTGGTTAACCCAGTGTTCACGTGCTGTGTGTGTTAGGATGCCAGTGTGACATCGGGGGGGCAGCAGGTCAGTCGTGCGGGGAGAGGAACGGCCGCTGCCGCTGCAGACCCAACGTGGAGGGAGCCAAGTGTAACCTGTGAGTTCAGCTCCGCTCCCCTGAGAGGTTCTGGTGTGTCTGCTGTTCCCCTCACGTTGATGCTCCTCTGCCTTCAGACCCCGTCCCGATCACTACTTCCCCGACCTGCACCACCTGCGGTTCGAGATCGAGGAGGGCGCCATGCTGGACGGCCGGCCGGTGCGCTTCGGGTTCGACCCTCTGGAGTTCAAGGACTTCAGCTGGAGAGGTTACGCTCAGATGACCCCGATCCAGGTAGGAACTCGTTCATCGCTCCATCGCGTGTTCATCACTTTTCTTGAATTGAAGCATTTTGGGATTAAAACTAATATTTAGTTACGTGAGCACATTTTTAAACTTGGAGAAATGTATATTTATGCTTCATCTACATGTTTCTTTAAACATCATGTTAAATTGTGCAGATTTCTGTGATGTGTGTATTTCTGTGACTGTGGCCCCCCCCCCCCCCCCCCCCATCATCGCTGCTCCTGCATGAATTCGCCTCCTCGCCGCTCGGCCGCCTGCTGACGTTTACAAGACGGTTTCTCTTTGGTAGATTCACGTTTCTTTGTTCCTCTGAGGAGCTGTTTGTGCTGAAGTGTGAATCCAGAGAGAAATGCTTTCTAAATGTTTGCTGGAGCTGATTGAGGTGATGAAGGTGATGGAGGTGATGGAGGTGATGGAGGTGATGGTGCTAAGCTCTTTTATTTTGTTTTGGTTTCTCTTCCTGTGTTTTCTGGACTCTCCTCCTTCCTTCATTCGTCTCCTTGTATGTTTCCTCCCTTCTTCTTCTCTTGATTACTGAATATCTCCCACCTCCTCTTCCTGCCTGCTGCCTTGCTCGCCGGTCCCTCGTCAGTCCAAGGTGTTGGTGTCAGTGTCTGTCGGCTCTCCGGACCTCTTCCATGTGGTGCTGCGTTACGCCAACTGGGGGGGTTCTGATGTCCGTGGCCGGGTGTCGGTGATAGAGGACGGCTGGAACTACCGCTGTGGTAACTGTGAGTGCTGCTGCTCCTCTTCCTCATCTTTACCACTTACTCCAGGGTCGTGAGGAAGAGGATCCTCTTCTCCTCCACTTCTTCCATCTTCTCTTCCTCATCTGTCAGAGGAGACAGACGGGGGGGGGGGGGGGGGGTTCTATAGGATCAATTTAGGTTCACTAACGATTAATGCTTGTGAAACATTGTTCTAATTGTACATCATCGTCTGTGTGTGTGTAAAATAAGGTTTTAAAGGTTCAGTGTGTAGAATGTAGTGCCATCTAGTGGTGAACCCTAACCCCTCACCCCCCCCCCCCCCCCCCCCCCCCATAAAAGGGCCATACTTGGATAAAGAAAACTCCAATTTGTACAATTGAGATAAAACAATATATTCTAAAATATTTCTGAAGAAAAACATTTTTTTTTTCATATGCACAATATATTTCTCCAGTTTCAAACTTTGTTCACACACAGAGGTGATGCACATATTCGACTTGTTTCACAGCTCTGGCATCTGGGACTTTTGCTGTTGGTCGGCCTGGCTCTGGGCTCTGGGTTCTCGGCCCTCGGCCCTCGGCTCGGCTCTGGGTTCTCGGCCCTCGGCTCTCGGCTCTGGGCTCTGGGTTCTCGGCCCTCGGCCCTCGGCCCTCGGCCCTCGGCTCTGGGCTCTGGGCTCTGGGCTCTCGGCCCTCGGCTCTGGGCTCTGGTTCTCGGCTCTCGGCCTCGGCCTCGGCTCTGGGCTCTGGCCTCTGGGCTCTGGGCTCTGGGTTCTCGGCCCTCGCTCTGGGTTCTCGGCCCTCGACTCTGGGTTCCCGGCCCTCGGCTCTCCCCTCTCGCCTCTCGCTCCGTCCTCTCTCACCTTCAGGGGCCACAGATCAAATTAAAGACGGAGGACTCACGTCTCTGGTTTCTTCCTCCCCTCCTCTTCCTCCCCTCCTCTTCCTCCCCTCCTCTTCCTCCCCTCCTCTTCCTCTCCCCACTCGCTCGCCCTGCAGACGGCCGTGAAGCTGCAGGTTCACGTGAGCGAGGCCGACGTCTATCTGACTCGCTTCATCCTCCGGTATTTAAACTCTGAGGGCCACACCTCCAGTGGTAAAATCACAGCCTATCAGGTGAACCGCAGAGGTACGTCCCCACCAATCACAAGAGAGTTACCGCTCGGTGTCGGTTGTCACGGTTACATGTCTGTGTATTTATCCAGTTTGATTGTAGTTATTATAAAATGTATTGAGTTTAGTGTAAAGGCTCAATAATCTGCTGATGTGAGTCTTTCTCTGATAATCTGTGTTTTTGTTTGCTGATATGAAAATAAAGATTATACTTATATAACGACATATATATATATATATATTTGAGTACAGCCTGTAAAAATCTAGTTTATTCAATCAAATCTCTTTTAAAGCGTTTCTCTGTATTTGTTATGTTTCCTGATTGTCATGTTTCCGTTTGGACTCTGACCGTGTGTGTGGATGTTCGCAGGTTCTGAACAGTCCAAGCAGATCGTCTTCGCTCCGAGTGCAGAACCCGCCTTCCTCAACGTTCCACAGAACAACTTCGTGGAACCGTTTGTCCTGAACCCGGGAACCTGGACCGTGGTTATCGAGGCCGAGGGAATCCTGCTGGTGAGACTCACACACACACACACACACACATGGAAGTGAACCTGTGTGTCTCTTGTTCACGCCCGGTCCGACCCTCAGGATTACCTGGTGCTGCTGCCCAGTGCCTACTACGAAGCTCCCATCCTGCAGATCAAGGTCACAGAACCCTGCAGCTACAGCTCCGCCCCCAACGCCGACCACAAGTAAGAACACACATCAGAGACACGAGTGTGTGTTAATGCTCAGCTGCTGGTCGGTGTCAAACCTTCACCTCCTGTTCACTTTGTGTGTGTGTGTGTGTGTGTGTGTGTGTGTGTGTGTGTGTGTGTGTGTGTGTGTGTGTGTGTGTGTGTGTGTGTGTGTGTGTGTGTGTGTGTGTGTGTGTGTGTGTGTGTGTGTGTGACCGAACCAAGTTTTAATCTGAGAAACTGTTTCAGGATAATACACTTTTATTTAGATAGATACCACTCTGACAAATACACCAGTGACTTTTAACCTCTCTCTCTCTCTCTCTCTCTCTCTCTCTCTCTCTCTCTCTCTCTCTCTCTCTCTCTCTCTCTCTCTCTCTCTCTCTCTCTCTCTCCTCTCTCTCTCTCTCTCTTCTCTTCTCCTGTTCGTCTCTCTTCTGTCTCTCGTCTCTCTTCTCTGTCTCGTCTCCTCTGCTATGTCTGCCCGTCTGTCTCCCTAGGTCTCCTCTCTCTCTCTCTTCTCTCTCTCCCCCGCTCCCCCCCTCCTCCCTCTCCCCCTCTCCCCCTCTCTCTCCCTCTCCCCCCCCCCCCCCCCCCCCCCCCCCCCCCTCTCTCCTCTCTCTCTCTGTGTCTGTCTGTCTGTCTGTCTGTCTGTCTCCCTCTCCCTCTGCCTGCCTGTCTGTCTGTCTCTCCAGCTGTCTGCAGTACAGGTATCTCTCCCTGGACTCCTTCCCCTCCATCTCCGGTAACGACGCCAGCTGCCGCAACGACAACCACCTGCCACGCCCCTGCCCCACTGAGCGGGTCACCCCACGCCACCCGGACATGGCGGTGTGCAGCGGCTACGATGTGAGCGTGTGAACGGGACGTCGACGAGGTTCGAACCTGCAACACGAGCAGAGATCTCATGAATGTGTGTTCCCTGTGTGCTGCAGATCAGCGTGGAGCTGCGCGGCCGCCTCCCGTCTCCGGGGGAGCACGTCCTGCTGGTGGAGTATTCCAGTGAAGAAGAAGTGCCCCAGACTCTGTCTGTGGTCGTGAACGCAGCGGGATCCCGAACGCAGCAGCACAGTGTCACCCTGCTGCGCTGCACGTACAGGTACACCTCCACACCTCACCCGTTCACACCTGGATCCAGGTTCAGGTTTCTTTACAGGGTTCTGCCACAAACTGGTTCTTTAGGAGGAACTGGATGTTTGTGATGAGTAAGAGACGAGTCTGTGGTTTGTGTGGACTCAGCTGGTTCCCAGTTCACTGTGACTGTCAACACGTCTTAATCAGTGTGTGTGTGTGTGTGTGTGTGGTGTGTCTGTGTGTGTTGTGTGTGCAGCTTCCTGTGTCGAGTCGTTGCCATCGATGCACAGGACCGAGTGGCCGTCTTCTCTCTACCGGCCGACGCTGAGGTCCAGCTCATCTCTGACCGGGCCAGCTTCTTCCTGGTGAGACAGAGGTCACATGATCTCTCCCGATGGTCACATGATGATGATGAGCTCACTTTAAACGTGTTCTTAGACGCCTGAGAACATTTTTTGATTTGTTGATACATTAAACTCACTTTATTGTTGAAAATGTTGTATTTATAGTGACGTGAAATCCAATGGATCCACGTCACATTTCAGAATCTCTCATTCTTGATGAATGACTAAATGTATTGATTGAATTGATTATTGTTCAAGTTGACTGATGGATGTCATGTGTCTCCTGCAGCACAAGATCTTCCTGGTTCCTAAAGATCAGTTCACGATGGAGCTCGTTGAACCAAAGATTCACTGCATCAGCACCAACGGACAGTTCTCCCCCGACAGGTACAGTCACACCCACTGTTTGTACTTTCATAAAAACGCCACATGGATCAAATCTCTCTGACTCTTCGTGTCTCGCCGCTCTGGCCTCAGCTCCTCCTGCGCCCCCTCACGCTTCCAGACGCCATCGGACTCCCTGGTGCTGAAGGAAGGACAGGGCTCGTCCACGCAGGAGTCCGTCCTGGCCTCGCCCGCCGCTGCTCCTCCTCGGCCGCTCTACCAGAGCGACGAGCCGGCCTGGACCGGAGGAGACAGACCTCCGCACGGAGTGGACACCAGCGACCACGTCAGGCTGGACTCTCTGCAGGTACCGAGTGTTTTAGTGCCGGAGCCTCGGCGGCTGTGAGGATCCAGTTGTAAAGCAAGGAATTATTATATTATATTTCACACTCATCTTGACCTGCTCCTCCAGAATGCAGCTGTGTTCTCGACCCGTGTCCACGCGCTGGGACGGTACGTCTTCATCCTCCACTATCACCAGCCTCTCCACCCGACCTATCCTGTGCAGGTCCACATCAACGGGGGGCGGATCTGGCAAGGTGACGTCACACACCGACAGAATCCACAAGATGTCCTGAGAAGAAATCTGTGAATCAGAAACTACAAACACATAAATAATCTTTGAGATAAACAAAAATCTGGAGCAAAAGAAATTCAGGAAACGTTGTCAAACAAAGCAAACATATAAATCAAGTTCTGACTTTTCTCCCAGGCCACGCCAACGCCTCCTTCTGCCCGCACGCGTACGGCTGCCGAAACGTCCTGATCTCCGAGAATCAGATCCTTCTGGACGTGACCGACCACGAGGTCTTCATCACCGTGCAGATCCCTGAAGGAAAGACCCTGTGGCTGGTTCGTGCTCCTGCTTCCTGCTTCACTCTTCTGCACTTTCATTGGGCGTAAAGACGACTGATCACTGAAATGGTTTCAGGATCTCAACAATCAAACTTTCACATCTTTGTACATTTTTAGAGACGCTTCAGTTTCTCTGGTGCAGAGAAAACCGGTTGTTGTGTATTTGTGTTTGTGTGCTGCTGATCCGATCTTTCACATGTTGTGTGTTTGTCTTTGTGTGCTGCTGATCCGATCTTTCACATGTTGTGTGTTTGTCTTTGTGTGCTGCTGATCCGATCTTTCACATGTTGTGTGTGTTTGTCTTTGTGTGCTGCTGATCCGATCTTTCACATGTTGTGTGTTTGTCTTTGTGTGCTGCTGATCCGATCTTTCACATGTTGTGTGTTTGTCTTTGTGTGCTGCTGATCCGATCTTTCACATGTTGTGTGTTTGTCTTTGTGTGCTGCTGATCCGATCTTTCACATGTTGTGTGTTTGTCTTTGTGTGCTGCTGATCCGATCTTTCACATGTTGTGTGTTTGTCTTTGTTTGCTGCTGATCCGATCTTTCACATGTTGTGTGTCTGCAGGATTACGTGCTGGTTGTTCCTCAGTCCAGCTACAGCTCCAGCTACCTGAGCGAGGAGCCGCTGGACAAATCCTACGACTTCATCAGCAACTGTGGCCAAAACAGTTTCTACATCAAGTCAGTATCTCTTCACAAGTTTCACACCTGTCACTTTCATAATAAAAGTCGGCTGCTGACTCCTCCCCTCTCGTCGCTTCAGTCCCGCCACCGCCTCCCGGTTCTGTCTCGGCTCGGCCGTGTCTCTGTCGGCCTTCTTCAACAACGGGGCGATGCCGTGCGCTTGTCACGAGGTCGGAGCAGAGAGCGACGCCTGCGAGGCGTTCGGCGGGCAGTGCAGCTGCAGACCCCACGTGATTGGCCGAGACTGCTCCATGTGCGCCACGGGCTACTGGGGATTCCCCAACTGCAGACGTGAGCTTTACACCAGTTAGAAGTTCATGAAGCTTTTGTGTCACAAATCAAAGGTTCACTGTTTTCAGACATGAAGGAGAATTCCCAGAAAACACTTTTGTCTCTTCTCCGCTGCAGCTTGTAATTGTGGCAGCAGGTTGTGTGAACCTGTGACCGGCGACTGTATCTGTCCTCCGCGGACGCTGCGGCCCGAGTGCACCCAGTGTGAGCCCCAGACGTTTGGCTGCCACCCGCTGGTGGGATGTGAGGTCTGCAACTGCTCCCGGCCCGGCATCGACTCCCCCGACGTCAGCTGCGACACTCTGAGTGGACAGTGCAGGTAACGACCCTGAACCACGGGAGAAAGGAACTAACACTTCACTGCTGAGGTGTCAGAGGTCAAAGGTTTTATGTTCATCAGGTGTTTGACCTCAACGTGACGAGGGCCGTCAAGTCCCAGTCCTCAGATCCCAGTGTTCACTCCAGTCCCAGTCCTCAGATCCCAGTGTTCACTCCAGTCCCAGTCCTCAGATCCCAGTGTTCACTCCAGTCCCAGTCCTCAGATCCCAGTGTTCACTCCAGTCCCAGTCCTCAGATCCCAGTGTTCACTCCAGTCCCAGTCCTCGGATCCCAGTGTCCTGACTCGTCCTTTCAGCCTTGTTACCGTTCTGCAGGAATGTGGCAGCTCTGTCTCAACAAGACCAGGATGTAAAGATCAAACTGTTCCTCTGCCTCAAGGCTTCGGTTCAGATGCCAGCACCTGGTGTTACACTCAGATAACACACACACACACCACACACACACACACACACACACACACACACACACGCCCTGCAGCCACTGACTCTGTTTGACTCGTCACAGACAGTTTTTGATTTGATTAAAACCCTAACGAGCTGGATCCCTGTTGGAGGAGGCGGAGTTCACCTGGACCGACAGATGATGACGTGTTTCCTCTTTACCCAGCAGCAAGCGGCGTGTGATTCTGGGATTCAAACCGGGAACCTTCTGACCACCACACCACCACACCACCGTGCCGCCCAGTCACTAACAACTATTCTTTGTTTTCCTCCAGATGTAAAAACAACATCGTCGGGCGCCGGTGTGACCGCTGCGCTCCTGGTTTCTATGGTTTCCCCAACTGCAGGTCGTGTGACTGCAACGAGGCGGGGACCGAGGAGGAAGTGTGTGACTCCTTCACCGGACAGTGTCTGTGCAAGGTGGGACACACACACACACACAGAGGCATGCACACACACACACACACACACAACACACACACACACACACACACACAGGCACGCACACACACACACACACGCACACACACACACACACACACACACACACAGAGCACCACACACACACACACACACACACCACACACACACACACACCACACACACACACACACACACACACACCAAGCACCACACACACCACACACACACACACACACACACACACACACACACACACACACACACACACACACACACACACACACACACACAGAGGCACGTCCTCACCTGCTGCCTGTCCTCCACCTGTAGGAGAACGTCCAGGGTTCTCGCTGTGATCAGTGCAGACTTGGTACGTTCCACTTGGACCCAACCAACCCGAAAGGCTGCACCAGCTGCTTCTGCTTCGGAGCCACCGACCGCTGCCGCAGCTCGGACAGGAGGCGCACCGAGGTCATGGACATGGGGGGCTGGGTGCTGCTGGGAGCCGACAGGCAGGAGGTGGCGGTGGCGGTGTATCCTGGTCAGGACCTGGTGGAGGCCGACCTCAGTGACGTCCCCGACGTCTACCAGGATCTCCACTGGCACGCACCGAAGACTTACCTGGGAGACAAGGTGAGACCTGTGGCCTTCACGGGGGGGAACTGTAAATGGACCTTCAGGTTTCTAGGATTCTTGTTTTAGAAAAGCAGGGGATGAGGTGGATGCAGGTGTAAACGTAACAAGATGTGTTTGAATCACATATCAGCTCGGGGACCAGAGAATGGTGGCTGCTGTTTGTGTATGGATGCCGGATGATGCCAGTAGGTGGCGCTATGACCCTGAATGAATATTCCTCTGTAGAAGTCTCAGACGAGGGCTTTGATCCCAGATGATGTTTGGTCTGCTCCCGTTTCGCTTCAGGAACCAACTTCAAACGTTGTCTCTGCCAAAACCTGCATCAGCTCACAAATCCAGTCGAGCTGAAGCTTCGGATCTTTGAGACTCTGAATGTTTTCGTTGTCTGGATTTAAAACATGCATCAGTGCAGAGATTAAACTGTCCTGAGATCAGTGTTTGTTCTAAACCTGCCTGAATGTGTGTTTGATCTGATGCTGCCGAGCTTTTCTTTCTGAATCTGTAGAAGTGACCTGGACTCAGAACCTGAGCTTCAGTTCTCATGTTGCTGAGTCGCCTGTTCATTCACAATGAGTCCAAATCAACTTGATTTCTGTTTCTGTTTGTCTCTTGAACCCGAACCCTCCGTCCTCCAGGTGTCGTCCTACGGAGGTTTACTCAGGTATCGTCTCCACACTCAGTCCATGAGAGGGGACGTGTTGTCTCTGCCGGCAGAATCCTCCAGACCTGACATCATCCTCAAGGTACACACACACAGACACACACAGATACACACACACACACCACACACACACACACACACACACACACACACACACACACACACACACAGTAGAACAATGGATTAGAGTCAATCAAGTGATTGATATCAGCAGATTTGAACAGATAATATCCAGTATCAAGTTGAAACAGATCCTGTTTGTGTTTTAAATAAGTGTGTGTGTGTGTGCGTGTGCGTGTGCGTGTGTCTGTGTGTGTGTGTGTGTGCGTCTGTGTCTGTGTGTGTGTGTGTGTGTGTGTGTGTGTGTGTGTGCGTGTGCGTGCTCGCCCTGCAGGGGAACCAGATGAGCCTGGTGTTCATGGAGAGAGAGTACTCTTCACCTGAGGAGCCTCATCTGGGGATCGTCCACATGGTCGAGGTAACACCAGCGATACTTCCTGCTTCTGTTCCCAGATCAGCGTCGTCCTGATTTTTAGTGTCAATCACCAGACGG
>VCHM03000036.1:35000-37500 GCA_006182925.3 Reinhardtius hippoglossoides
TGCACCGGTGAGTTCATCAGAAACGTCCAATCGGGATGTCCCGCTGCCGTGAAGAACAGTCTGACGTTGAAAGGGCTGCATTTTCTTCCTGTTTCCCAGAATGCAGCTGTTCTCCGTGCGGCACCGACTCCTGTGACCCTCACACGGGCCAGTGCCGCTGTCGACCAGGAGTCACGGGGCCGCGCTGCGCCCGCTGCCAGGTGAGAGCGGCACCACGGCCTCGGCCTCTCCTGGATGTTCACAGTTTTACTGCGCGAGAGAATCAGAAAATACAAATATCCCATGATAAAATGTGTCTGTTCTTAATGAAGAGGTCTTTATGAAGCTTTACACTTTACATCATAAATCCCAATGCATGTTATTCTTTTCCTAGGACGGCTCCTTTGGCTTCGACTCGTGCTCTGGCTGCCACCAGTGCGACTGCGCGGCGTCCGCGGCCCTCGTGCAGGCGTGCGACCCTCAGAGCGGGCAGTGCGCCTGCCAGCCCGGGGTCAACGGGCCACAGTGCCGACAGTGCGCTCCGGGATTCTGGAGCTACGGAGCTGACGGATGCAAGAGTGAGTGAATGACACGTTCAGAATATTCCCCTGTACGACAACAAGCTGCTTGCTGTGGTCTGACGCCTCCTCCCCCTTCAGAGTGCGAGTGCCGGGGGGGCCGCTGCGACCCGCGGACCGGAGAGTGCCGCTGCCCGGACGGGATGACGGGGAAGCAGTGCGACGTCTGCTCTCACAAACACAATGTTCTCGTAGAGGAGCAGCACGGGATGCACTGTGAACGTGAGTCCACCCGAGGAGCTTCTCTTCTCACTGCTCTGGTGGAGGGAGGTGGTGCCGGCCTGGCACCGGACCCTGATGAAAGAATCTTCTGATATTAATGAGTGTGTGAGTGAACGTGAGGGGCTGGTGGAGAGATGAGCTCTGACCTCCTACTGTGTTTGTGTGTTTCCTGTGCAGCGTGCGACGGCTGCGTCCTCGTGCTGCTGGAGGATCTGGACCAGATGAGCAGCAACTTCAGCTACGTCACCGCTCAGCTGAAGAATCTGAACGCCAGCTCCATCGCCTGGGCTCAGCTGAACGCCCTCAACAAGTCTGTGGACGACATCGCTGTGAGTCTCACACACACTCACACACTCACACACACCACACACACACCACACACCACACACACACTCACACACACACACACAACACACACACACACACACACACACACACACACACACACACACACACACACACACACACACACACATATAACTACATCTAATGTTGATTAAACTCTCTCTCCCATGATTCCAGGCTGCGATAGAGAACTACAACACTTCTCTGGATGAGAGCCGGAGTCGAGCCGACATGTTGGACGCTGAGATCATTAATATCAACGATGATATTAATGAGCTGCAGGACAAGGTACACACACACACACACACACACACACACACACACACACACCACACACACCACACACACCCACACACCACCACACACACACCTCCTCCTCCCCCCCCCCTCTCTCTCTCTCTCTCTCCCCCCCCCCCCCCTCTCTCTGTCTGTAATTCACAGGTTTTTCTCTCCGTCTGTTTTCAGGCGTCAGTGTCGAGCGACAGAGTCGACGGTCTGCAGATCAGTACCAACAACACGCACCAGAGGGCGCAGGATCTCCTCCTGTTCATCCACAACCTGACTATGGATATAAACAGTACCTCAACTATATATAAATACAATATATATGAATAAACATGTTTACTACATTGCCGTCTAGTCCCAGACAAAGTGCCGCCCGGCTGATGATGCTTTCCCTCTTGCACAGACGTCTTACTGATGTCGAACAGGTCGTCGACCAACGCCACGGAGGCCGAGCAGGACGACGAGGAGCTGGGGAGGAAGGTGCGGGAGGTGCAGGCCATGCTGAGGGAGATGAGGTTCAGGAGCTGTGTGGGGCAGAAGAAAGTGGCCGACAGAGAGAAGACGGAGGCAGAGAAACGTGAGAAACACACACGTCTGTAAATCGGACACATCCCGATTCCTCCTGGACATTTACAGCTTTATAAGAAACACACAAGAGGCTGTTTCCTAATGTTCGGCCCAAAGAAGAGTTGGTGACTTGAACTGACCTGTGAGCAGATTTACAAGACGAGAGAATGGTCTTGTTTTCATTGTTCAACAAACTGAATTCATATTAAAATGTCATAGCTGGAAGAATAACATGACTTCACCTCTCCACACAAAGTAAATCCACTTAAATAAAACATAAGTTTGATTATTAGACTCCAACAGTTCAACTGTAAGTAAAGTTTCCAAAGATTTTCTCCTCCAGGGGGCAGAATGAATGACGGTTAATCTTTAAAAACAAGGTTCTAAAATCATTTTCCTCAAATACAACTAAACTGACTGAATCTCAGATTTCTGGGTTAGGGTTAGGAGGAGGGTTACAGGAGCTGATCGTGTCTCTGCGTCTCCCCAGTGCTGCAGCGCGTTAACAAGGAGTTGGCCAATCG
>VCHM03000036.1:42500-100000 GCA_006182925.3 Reinhardtius hippoglossoides
GTCCCGTCCCCCGTCCCCCGTCCTCCGTCCCCCGTCCCCCGTCCTGAGCTCTCCCATCTCTTTCCACCCGCTTCACTCCTAACGGAATGGAAATGTCCCCGCAGGCCGAAGCCGGTACAGACTCAGGCGTGGGCGAATGACGCGTCGTACTTCGACGGCACCGGTTTCTCTGAGGTCACCTTCACTGTCGAATCGCCTCGCATGCAGCGCTTCGAACAGGAAGTGAAACTGCTCTCACAGCGAGGGATCCTGCTGCTGCTGCGGAACGAGGTTCATTCATCTGCTCATCCTTGGTCACGTTCTCTATGTAGAGCATTGATCACAACATCCGGTCGGAGCATTAACTCAACCACCGTTCCTTCATTCCTCTTTTCTCCGCGTCTCTGTCGTCCCTCAGAATCATTTCCTGTGTCTGGCTGTGCTGAACGGCCAACTGAAGGTTTTCTACGACTTCAGTGATAAACTGGTGGAACTGGAGCCCAAAGAGCCCGAGTCCGAGTTCCTGATGGTCAGCGACGCCGAGCCCAAAGCTGTAAGTCGTCTCTGTGCGTCTGTCTGAAAGCAGCTGAGTGGAGGAAGTCTTGGAAATGAAAGATTCTGCTGTTATATTTATCCCCAGCTTCCTCCTCCACATCCTGCCTGTTCATCCCCTCGTGCCGTTGACTCTAGGTTTTCTGGTTCATGTGTGTTTGTTTTTAAACGTGTAGCTGGAGGTTATCCTCATCATGCAAGGGACCTCGAAACGCATCGTGGTGAGGAACAACCGGGTCAGCCTCTACATTCACCCGGTCACCGAGAACATCCCTCCATTCAGCGGCAGCTATTACCTGGGGGGAGTTCCACACGACAAGATCCCCGACAAGTAAGACGGCAAACATTTGTTTTATTATGTTTCTGCATGAACAATGTTCCCAGCGATGAAACGACAGAGAATTTGTTCCCAATCTGCCGTTCCCTAACCCTCTGTGGGTCGAGCTCTTCTGTTTTATTTATTGTTAACAAAGACCAGAGCTAAGAGAAGAGAGAATATTGAGCTTCTACACATGAGTGATAATGTTCTTCTGTAACTACTAAAGCAGGAAACAGTTGTTTTAGCTGAAACACTAATAAAACTCAATATAGTGCCTGAAGAAAACCATCTCTGCTGCTTTCAATGTGGACATATCCTCAGAGGAGCTGTGGCAGCTGGTTTCACTGCGTCTCTGTGTTTCAGGCTGAAGACGATGTTTCCCAAGCAGGGTTCTCTGAAGGGCTGCTTCAGGAACGTCAAGGCCCAAAGCTCTCACGTGGACCTGAAGAGGATGAAGAGCTCCGGAGTCAGTTTTGGATGTGACAGTGATCTGCTGGTGAGAAAACCTGCTTCTTCACTCAGTTGGTAGAAGAAGGAGTGGATTCAGGCGTGCTGCTGGTTCCAGTTCAATAATCCTCAGTTCAAGTAGATTAAGAAGATTTTTTATTCATCGGTGCAAAGTGAAAACATCTACATTTCTTAAAGGAACAGCAGTGTTTTTAAAGGATGTCAATATGAGAACAGGAAGTCCATCTATCATCCAGCCATCTTTAATCCAGTGTGTCCAGAGATGATGTAGAACTTCATCATCTTCATAGAAGTTCCTCTCTGTGGACAGAACATCTACACAGATTAGAACTTCACCATATGAGCCGTCACATGAATTCACCTTCAGCTGGTTTCTTCCCTGTTTCCAGTCAAACTTGAGAAGAAGCAGCTGTTGTGTCAGTAGATGTTTTAAACCACAGTTAGTTCTGTCTCGTATTCACCGGTTTGTTCTTGAGTTGCAACATCTGAGAAGATCATGTATTCTAAACTCAATGGAAGCGGTTTCTTCTCTGACCCTAACCTGTTGGTTCCTCAGGTGGCTCGTGAGGCTCACTTCTCTGGTCAGAGCTACTTGGACCTGGATCTGACCAACGTCCCGAGCCTCAGGGACAACTTCTACGCCAGCTTCAGCTTCAGAACCGACAAGAAGGAGGGACTCATGTTCTACCACCACGATAAGGTTCAGACAAGCCTCCATCACTCTCTGTTCCCTTCATACTTCTTTTCATTACTTTAATCCACGGCTGTATTTCTGTACCATGCTCCTCTGCTCTGGTTCCTTGGACCTCAGCGTGTTAAACACACTCTCACATGAGCCTGTTGAATCTGTGCAGGACGGAGTGTGTCAGGTGTTTCTGCACGATGGCCAAGTGGTGGTGAGAGCTGGCAACGGTGAGATCAGGACACAGAAGACGTACAACGATGCCAACAGCCACTACGTCGCCCTCTACATCAACATCAGCGGGTAGGACGAGTCGGTTCTGTACATCATGGACCTGGACTCAGTGTTCAGGCTGTTTGTTAACTGTCGGCCGCTCACGCCTCCAGGATGCGTCTGTACATGGACGACGTGCTGGAGAAAGCCAAGGAGGGAATCCGTATTGACACCAGGGGGCGTACAGCGCCGACGTCAGGGGGCAGCACCTTCCTGGGAGGAATGCCCGACCAAACCAGCACCAACCTCACCGGGTGTATCAGCAACGTCTTCATCAAGAGGTGAGAAGAGAGGAAGAACACTTCAAACACCACAGAATCAACTGGGATCAAACTTTAGTCCGTTTTTTAATTTGAGAGCTGAAGAAACAAGTTCCTCAAACTGAAGTGAATCCAGGTTGAGGTGAGGTTTAGTTTCCAACCGGGTCGAGTTGCATCATTCTACCGGATCCAGTTTGAAAAACTCAAATTAAGAAAGGTTTGTAGCTGATTAAACAAATAACCAGAGACAGTTCTGAATTCTCTGCACAGCCGATGAGATGAGGACGATTTGTTATCATCTGCTGATGAGTTTGTTATTTGAGCTTGAAAATGTGTTCTGCTTGTCGTCGTCAGGGAAACGAGTCCTCAGGCGGTTCAGAACCTGCTGAAGGTGAACAAGAACGTCAACGTCCCTCTGGGCTGTCCCGCCGCCGCCAAACCTCAGCAGATCGTCGCCGCGCAGCCCAAACACAACAAACCCAAGGTGCACACGCACACACAACACACACACACACACACACACACCACACACACACACACGCACACGCACACGCACACGCACACGCACACGCACACACGCACACGCACACACACACACAAACCACTGATATCACATAATCACCTGTAACTCATCACACTCTCTTTCATTCCAGAAGCACAAGAAGCCCTCGGGGTCTCGCAGCCGTAACACCAGGGAGTCGTGCCAGGGGGCGCCGTCGGACCAAGAGAGCGGAGCGACGCACTTCAGCGGCTCCACCCACAGCCACCAGAGATACGACGCTCTGCCCCGGGCGCTCGGCTCCATGTGAGTGTCACCTTTTCATTTCTCAGACCAACGAGGACGTGATGGTTTCGTCACTGTCAGCAGAACCAACTGATTCCGCTGTCTGTGTGCAGGCCTCACATCTCCATGTCGCTGAGGATCAACTCCTCCGATGGTCTGGTGCTTCACGCCGCCGGCGGGCAGCGCGGCGGCGCCGTCATGTCCCTCAGCGTGTCAGGCGGTCACCTGCTGCTGTTGCTGGACGCAGGGAAGAGGAAGGTCAGCCTGCGCAGCCGCAAGAAGTACGACGACGACCAGTGGCACACGGTGAGTCAGCTGCTCGGGTCACGTGACCCCTGTGTGTCTGCGTCCCCGTCTAACCGCCGCTGTGTTGATGTCACTGCAGGTGTTTGTAAAGCGCGAGGGAGAGAAGATCAGTCTGGTCGTGGACGGGATCAACGCTCAGTCCAAGAAACTTCCCGGAGGAGACAGGACCCGTGTCACCGGGCCGCTGTATGTTGGAGGAGCTCCGCCCACACTGATGGTAAAACCTCCGCCGCCACCCTCCAACACTTCTTCTTCTCTTTTTACTCATTACTCTTTAAAATGTATTAATCTGAAACGTTGTTGTGACCTTCAGGCTCCCGGCTCCGGAGGTTTCATGGGTTGTGTGAAGGACCTGAAGCTGAACGAGGCCCCTGCAGGAAACCCCACGTTCAGTCAGGGAACGGTTCCCTGTTTCCAAAACCCTCTGCAGCCCGGAGCCTATTTCTCTGGAGAGGGAGGACACGTGGCTCTAGGTGATTATCATCAGGCTGGGTCAAAGGTCAGACACCTATTCTCTGGACTGCGTGTTCTGACTGTCTCCTCTCTCTCCCTCCCCCCCCCCCCCCCTCTCTCTCTGCAGATGAGTCCTTGGTTCTTGGTCGGGATCTTGAGATCCAGTTAGAGGTTCGACCCGTCTCGGACTCTGGGCTGCTGTTGCATGCTGGGACATCAGCTGATCAACACCTGAGTCTGGTCCTCAGTCAGGGAGAGGTGAGGACGATATATCTCAGGAACACTTTCACATTTGGAACAAAGGTTCAATGGGTCGAAGGTCAAGGTCACTGTGACCTTAGCTTAGTCTGTAAAATGTACATGTAGACTGAACGTGTGTGTGTGTGTGTGTGTGTGTGTGTGTGTGTGTGTGTGTGTGTGTGTGTGTGTGTGTGTGTGTGTGTGTGTGTGTGTGCGCGTGTGTGTGCAGGTGACCGTCTCAGTAAACAGTGGTAAAGGTGAATTCTCGGCCTCCTTCACTCCTGAAGAGCCTCTGTGTGACGGACACTGGCACACGATCACAGGTGAGCTGACGTCACTGCAACATGTGTGTTGTGTTGTTTCCCTCTGGCCTGTGGTAACGCTCTCGTGTGTCGTGTGTGTCGCCCCCCAGTGGTGAAGAAGAACAACGTCCTGCAGCTCCACGTGGACGCGGCCAGCGAGCACAGTGTCGGGCCCAAACAGAGCCGCTCCGCAGGGGGCAAGGAGAGCGTCTACCTAGGAGGGAAACCCGGTGAGCTCCTCAGCCTGTGTTCCTTAACATCACAACACATCGCATATCGTGTGTGTTTGTTTCCAAAGACACTTTGAAGACTCGATGAAACTCTTTTCACGTCCTGATTAAAGATTAAAGTCTGAAGTATTTAATTATTGGTGAAACTTTGACTGAACTGTAAATTCAGATCCATCAACTGACCGACTACTGACGAGCCACGACGACTCCAAACCCTTTCACTGACTTATTCTCTAGGAATCCTTTCGATTTTTCATTTTCCTGTGACGTCTTCTTGTCTTCAATTACAAACTTATTCTTTGTCGGACTACAACTCAAGACTGGATTGGTTTTGTCCAACTGAGTTCAAAAACCAAATGTACGATATGAAAAGGAGAGAATCCAGTTTTGCCCGGGGCCTGGATCCGACGTCTGTCATGTTGTCCGGTGGCTCTTTGCTCTGTAACACGTTGTTCTTATCTTCTTCCACCAGGAGGTGCCCCTGTTCCCGGTCTACCTGCCGGCCTGCCGTCCTTCCACGGCTGCATCCGCTCGGCGACGGTCAACCACCGAGCTGCCGTGCTGTCCAAGCCGCTCTCCGTGCACGGAGCCGTGGGCACGCAGGGATGCCCACATGTGTAAACCAGTCTTATCTTCACATTCCACAACTGCAGATTAATGGTGGTGGGTGTCATGTTACTGTAGCTAATTTAAAATATATATTAATATTTATTGTATATTGTCAGAAAATATATATTTTATAATTCTGTTTGTCGCATTAGTGCTGGTTTGTTTTTGTGTTGCAGGTAGAGATGCACTGACACGATTTCAAATACTCTCTAAATTCATAAATCAATGAGTGTTTCGTATATTCAATTTAATCGATTAGTGCCAAATTGTAAATAAACAACGCAGCTCGATTTTCCTCCTTTTCTCTCTCATCAGTGAAAAATTGATTATAGCTCTGATAATCTTCCTTTGGCTCCAAAACAATGTTCCTGAGTTGAACTGTATTGAAGCACAGGACGTTAACATGTGTGTGTTGATCTCCAGCAGAGAATAAGAAACCTACTGAGTCTGTACACTGAACCTCTGAAGGGAAACGTTGCCTGGAACACTGACCGGACATTTTAATCATTAACATTTAACACTGGTGATATTTTATCTTCTATATCAGTTTCTGCAGGTTTCACCAAGTTACATTTAAGACTTTTAAGACCATAACGAATGAAATTGAAGATAAATAACTTCAACTGAGACAGATATGAAGGAAAGTCCCTCGATTTATTAATAAGTGACGGTGAAGCAGCAGAGAGAATAACCTGGAAACACCACGTCTCAGAATCAGACAGGCTGAGGAACCTGAGATCACTTCATGTTGAACTTGGGCTTTTTAAGACTCTGCAGAAACCCTGTATAGGATTGTGTTAATATCTTTTCACAAATCAAACGTATTTGAAGTTTTTCCTTGCTTTGTGATTACGAGTTTCACTCGTTTGGCCGACCTGTTCCACGAGGCGTCTCCAGGCCAGAGGCGTCTCCAGGCCAGAGGCAGGCAGCCTTCACCTTCTCTCCTGTCCTTAATGTAAACATGTACCCAGTGTGTGACGCGTGTCGTATAACCTTTTAAAAACATCTCACAGAAAGAATAAGCTGCCCCCCCCCCCCCCCTCACATGTGTTGTAAATGCATTTCTAAATAAAGGATGTTTTCATACAAACTTCACTCATCGTTTCTGTCTGTTCTGCAAAAGATGAGCCGGAGCTGTTGATCTCGGTTGATATGATTTATTAAGGATTAACTCAGGCTCCTGAAGTCGTGACAACAGAAATACAGAAAGAAAAGAAACATCAAATTTAAGGCTTAGTCCTCAGTTGTGTATAAAAATCTCCTTTCAGAGTGAAAGCTCAGGTCAGTTGAACAGATAAACAGTCAGATCAGTCAGAGGAAGAGCTGGCCTCACTGCACAGCTCTGTTCATCCTGAGTGTTGCCTTTGGTTTAGGAAAGTCCAAGAGCACCTGGAAGAGAGGGAGAGAAACGGAAATAAAGGAGAGAGCAGGAATCCCAGGAGCTCAGCAGGCCGAGCTCTAATCCAGACTCATGTCCTCGTCGTCCTCCTTCTTCTCCTTCGAGTCTCCTTTACTGCTCTGCATGGCGCTGGCAAACGCCTCCACATCTGAGGAGAGAATCACAGAAACGTTTGTAGATGTAGTATATTCAAAGAAGAAGAAAGGAGGGGGGGGGAGGGGGAAGAGAAGAAGGGTAGAAGAGCGTCTGTTTCACCTCCTTTGTTGGCGGCGTCCACAGCGTCGGCCGGCAGACCGAACTGACTCATGAGGGGGCCGAGCTGCCCGGAGGCCAAGGCACTGCTGAACATGCTCATCGACTGGAGGAGGAATCACAGCAACCAGGAATCTGTTAGAGTTCAGTTACTAGCGGCTCCTGGTTCTAGTTACTGTGTTCACATGTTTCCTTCCTACCTGTTGGAACTGAGGAGAGTTGAGAGTGTTCTGGATCTCCTCAGCGCTCTGAAGTAAACTCTCCCCACTGGGGAGGAAGGGCAGGAGCCTCTTCTGGACCTCAGCATTAGTTAGGATGGGAGCCATCATCTCAGGGGTGCACACACTGGCTAGATCCACTGGAGAAGAGAGGAGGAGGAGGAGGTTCTGTTTGAATCTCCTCATGTTCCATAACTTTGTCTCTTTCTTCTTCTCATGAACCTCGTCACCGTTACAAACAAACCAACCCTGCTCTGAGACTCATCCCTGGATTTATCTCCCTCTAATAAACCTGCTCCGAGTCGGACTCTTCCTCACCTGCTGCTCCCGGAGCAGACGCCGTTGCTGCGTTCATGGTGGCCAGGATGCTCTGAAGGTCACTTAGCTGGATGGGCTGGTGGGAGCCAGGACTTCCAACGGAGGCTGGGGCCAGAGGAGTCTGAGCGGAGGCTGCAAACAACGAGGTCAGGAGGCTTTCAGAGATACAGGGTATAAAACATGGAGAGGAGCAGCTCAGAAATATCAACATCCATTACATGTAGATTCACATTCACAACTGGGACAAGGTTTGTAAATGTTTAGATGTTTTCTACAGCAGGACGAGTCCCAACATTCAGCCAGAGGCAGAAACGGACCTAAAACCTCCTCGTGGTACATCAGATTTATGATTCTCATTTGAACCAGGTTCAAACAGAACCAGGTTCAAACAGAACCTGGTTCTCGATGCTAAGTTGAGAAGATTTGGTGCTGTTGTGTTACTGGATCACAAACACAACTGTGTGTACCTGGTGTGGAGGGAGCAACAGTAGTGGGTGACACAGCTGAGGCAGCGGGGGTCACGGGGGTGGTGGGGGCCTGAGAGGAGCTCAGTCTGGGGGCTGCGCCTGATGAAGGAGTGGCTGCTGCTGATTGGCTACGAGAACTACAAGGAGGGGAGGGGGAGGGGGGGGTCAGAGTTCAGGGAGGAAAATACATCTCCTTACATCTACTGCATCACAGCTAATCCTGTGAAGAGTCCAGTGATGTGAGCAGATTCTGGTTCAGTCTCACCTGGACGAGGAGCTGCTCGTAGCGGGTCCTCCTCCGCCCAGCAGGTTGGCGAGTCCTGGTCCTGCTAGAGCTCCCAGACCTCCTTAGACAGACGCACACAAATCACACACACGTCCAAACGGCTCTTTGATGCTTCTTTGTATTTGGGCTGTTACCTGTTTACTGTCATATTTCTGATTAAGTTCATGAGGTTGAAAGTAAACAAATTCAGTAATGGACAGAAACGAGTTTTGCTTTTCAGAAGAGTCGGGTCATTTTGCTCATTATGTATCTTAGTTTTAAATAAACACATTTCCCATGATATGTTGTTTCGAGTTACTAACTAGAAAATGCTTTTCTTGTTGTGTGTGTGTCACAGGATAATTACAAAATAAATCTAGTGCTGCTTACCCAGTCCACCCAGTCCGGTTGGTCCAATCAGCTGCATCAGCTGGTTGTGGCTCATATTTCCCAGTAGGTTTTGGAGGCCTCCCTCTCCGCCGAGCGCCGAGAGTTCATGGCCACTGCCGCTGCCGCTGCCGGGCGCCCCGGGAATGGGGGGGTTGTTCAGGTACTCGTTCACCTTACGACAGTGCTCCTCGTCCTTGTCCGTCTTCGGCTCCTGATGGAAGCGAGACAAGAGGAACCCTGGGGGTCAGAGGTGAATTCTCTTCGCTTGCTACGTGGTGACACATGGTTTGACAAAATATATATCAAAAATAAACTATGTAAAATATGAATTGTGTTTTACCCCTTAACTACTGGATTATCTACATTACTTAAAAAATACAACAGAGAATATATTGTTATAATAAAAAGTCAGGACACAACATTTTGAAATGTAAAAGTATAAAAACACAAGGTGTAAAAAATGAAATGTTGGTTTAATCAGGTGTAACTGATTACTAATGAGCAACGTCTGTACTTTTCCAACCATCTGCTGAGAAACAGGCCTGTTTGGCTCAAACATCACATAAAGGAACAAATCAATATTGAATACACTGTTTACAGCCATGCACGCTGTCATCGTGGGTGTAATAACCTCTTGTCTGCCTCACTCATCACTCCCTCGTTTAATGTTTCCACTATTTAACCTTCAGCTGCCTGAGCACAATAGAAACAGCTGTCGTTCATTCACACAGTCTCCAGTTCTTCTCGAGGAGCATCTTCCTCTCACCTGCATCCAGAAGAACAGTCTCTTGGATCCGGCTTTAAACTTCAGCACATAGACACGTCCCGTGGTGCACTGGCTCACACGCTTGAATTCACAGTCATCGGGGAAGATGATCAGGTCCTGGGACAGGAAACATGAGACACGCATGAGACAGGGGAGGATTTAAAGTGAGGCTGTAGCTCTAAAATAAAGATATTCTCTGTGGAAGGTCAGAGGAATTAGGATTTAATTTGCCAGCATTTGATGCTTAAAAACATCTTATAAGTGTGAATAGAATGAATGAGGAGAAACAAGCCAAGGGACAAATGGGGGCTCCCACTGCCCGTGGTATTTGTGGTATTTGTGGAATGTCTAAAGAAAGCAACAACATTTGTTACGCTGAGTTTCTACAGTCATCTGACCAGCTGTCAAAGTCCATGTGAACACTTGGGAACAGCACATCTGTGCGCTGCAAGCCGGCATCATTACGAACAAGTTCAATTATTAAATAAACTAAATGTACTAAAAACCAGCTTCGCAACTTATTACTGCTGACCACAGTTCAGAAAAGTCCAAATATACATGATTACTTAAAAGCAGTGAAGTTTCCCACCCAATAGAAATAAGGTTTAAAGAATCCTTTGTCATAAGAATTGCTTTATTGATATTGGCATCTAAAAAGGCAGATTTCTTGGACTATACTTATAACCGGACAAATATCACTCTTACTATATATGTATTTTGGTACTTGTTGGGGAGTTGACAGTAGAGATGATATAAATAGATGAATACAACTGGGACCCTGTGGCCCACGGTCGGCCCTTCAGACCTGCGCATGGTACTTTGTGAAAACAAAGAACAACGGGCTTGTTGTGAATCTGAAACAAGAACTTCCAAATATCAAGGTGTGGTGGGAATTTCCTTAAAGTGTCAAGTGGACAAAAGACAGGTACAAATGCATATGAAAGTAGTTTCAAGTGTCTCACGTCGTCCACGTTGGCAGTGGTCCGGTCCTTCCAGCAGAAGTGAATGAGCGAGTCGTCCGACTGCTGGACGTACACCGAGCCCTTGCGCTTGTCCGGCGTCACCACGTTTCCCTTCAGGGTCATCTTGCCAGCACGGAACTCCACCAGGTACTTGCTGGAGCTGCCTCTGGATCCGCTCACCAGGCTGGGGAAGAGGGCCCCCGACGACATCTTCAGATCTGTGCACACAGAGGACCGGTACCGTTACTGCACAAGACACACACGTTACAACACAGGGTGGTGTTTCTGAATTGTTTTAAACTCAAGTGTTTTGAGTTTAAAACTAAAGTAAACGTGACTTGCACGTACATTGGTTATAAGTTATGAACTCCAACAGTTCAAACTTGAATGTATACATCTGAATGTAGTTTAATGAGTATTATTAAGTACAGATTCTCAGATGAACCCACGTTTAGCACAAACAGACAAAAGACGAATTTATTGTTCGTACAAACAAATGTAAAAGTTCGCCGATAAAGTTGGAAAGATCTGATTTAAAGTTATTGTTGTTTAGGTGACTCAGCCCATAGTAACAACAGTTCACTTTATTAATCTTCAATGTGTTATTACATTATCACACTTTAAGGAATCCACTTGTTCCGCGTGCAGCCGCTGCTCGGCGGTCCCGCTGGTCCTGGGTCGGTTTAATCTGGAGCTGACACCGGAAGTGTGAAGAATGAAAGTCACTGAAACGTCATCTACAAGTTTAGATCTCAAACCAGCTGCTCGAGGTCAGAACGCGTTTCGAACCGGAGCTAACTGGAGTAGCCGTTAGCTCGCTAGCTCGTTAGCCCGCTAGCCGTGCGGACTTTAGGGCTGAGTCAATGCTAACGCTAGCCCGTGACGAGGCTAAACCAACGAGCCAACGAGGCCAGAGTCCTGTGGAGGGTCGAGTCCACGCGGTCGGAACCGCAGGAGACAGCTCGGTGAGTTCATCAGAACCAACGCAGCAGAACCGTGACGTTTTAAATCAGAACCTTGTCCACGAACCTGAGTTGTTGCGTTAGCGGCGTTTGATCCTCTTCTTCTCCTGCGCGTCGAAGCGTCACTGGCTTCCTGTCGCGGGGGCGCGCACGCAGCAGGAGAGTGGGCGGGTTTCCACGGGAGCGCTGAGCCGTGACTGACAGCTCGTTCCCTCCCGGTGCGGCCGCTACCTCCGTGATCCCTCTACCGGCGGGTCGCTCGCTTCTACCGGCGGAAAGAGCAGCGCGACTGGGCTGCGAGTGGCTGGACCCCCCGCTGAGAACCGGAGGAACACGAAGAGGAGCCGGAGCCGGAGCAGGAAGGTGAGGGGCGCGCAGTTAGCTCGACATGCTAACATCACCCAGCTTTACTGCCCTTGGATTAGTTAGCATGCTAAGAGCTAGCTGCCTTGTTCAGAGCGGGCGCACCGCTCCGTGCGTGCGAGCTAGTGTGTGAGCGTGTAAGTGTGTAAGTGTGTGTGAGTGTGTGTTTGCGTGTGTTTGAGTGAGTGAAAGAGAGAGAGAGTGTGTTTGTGCGTGACAGTGCGTGACAGTGTGTGTGTGTGTGTGTGTGTGTGTGTGTGTGTGTGTGTGTGTGTGTGAGAGAGAGATTATCCGCTTTGATTCCCGAGCCTACCGGTATGTTCTCGTTCCGTCACGACCCACAGAGCCTGCGGGGATCAGGGTCTGGATCCAGACCCGGTCCTCCTGCGGGGATCAGGGTGAGGGCAGGCGGTCTGGATCCAGACCCGGTCCGCCTGCGGGGATCAGGGTGAGGAGAGGCGGTCTGGATCCAGACCCGGTCCGCCTGCGGGGATCAGGGTGAGGAGAGGCGGTCTGGATCCAGACCCGGTCCTCCTGCGGGGATCAGGGTGAGGGCAGGCGGACTGGATCCAGACCCGGAGGGTGAGGGCAGGCGGACTGGATCCAGACCCGGTCCTCCTGCGGGGATCAGGGTGAGGAGAGGCGGTCTGGATCCAGACCCGGTCCTCCTGCGGGGATCAGGGTGAGGGCAGGCGGACTGGATCCAGACCCGGTCCTCCTGCGGGGATCAGGGTGAGGGCAGGCGGACTGGATCCAGACCCGGTCCTCCTGCGGGGATCAGGGTGAGGGCAGGCGGACTGGATCCAGACCCGGTCCTCCTGCGGGGATCAGGGTGAGGAGAGGCGGTCTGGATCCAGACCCGGTCCTCCTGCGGGGATCAGGGTGAGGGCAGGCGGACTGGATCGAGACCTGGTCCGCCTGCGGGGATCAGGGTGAGGGCAGGCGGACTGGATCCAGACCCGGTCCTCCGGTGGGGATCAGGGTGAGGGCAGGCGGACTGGATCGAGACCCTGTCCGCCTGCGGGGATCAGGGTGAGGGCAGGCGGACTGGATCCAGACCCGGTCCTCCGGTGGGGATCAGGGTGAGGGCAGGCGGACTGGATCCAGACCCGGTCCTCCTGCGGGGATCAGGGTGAGGGCAGGCGGACTGGATCCAGACCCGGTCCTCCTGCGGGGATCAGGGTGAGGGCAGGCGGACTGGATCCAGACCCGGTCCTCCTGCGGGGATCAGGGTGAGGGCAGGTGGTGTGGATCCAGACCTGGTCCGCCTGCAGGGATCAGGGTGAGGGCAGGCGGACTGGATCCAGACCCGGTCCTCCTGCGGGGATCAGGGTGAGGGCAGGTGGTGTGGATCCAGACCTGGTCCGCCTGCAGGGATCAGGGTGAGGGCAGGCGGACTGGATCCAGACCCGGTCCTCCTGCGGGGATCAGGGTGAGGGGGTGTGGACCCAGACGGTCGCCTGCGGATCGGGGGGGCAGCGACGGATCCGACCGTCCTCCTGCGGGGATCAGGGTGAGGGACCAAGCTTTCATTGTTGTTGTCTTCATAAATGTTTGAGGTCCAAGTGGACGAGTAGCATCTCAGCATCTCTGTGTGTGTCTGCGTGTGTGTGTGTGTGTGGTGTGTTGTGCGTGTGTGTGTGTGTGTGTGGTGTGTCTGCATGTGTGTGTGTGTGTGTCTGCGTGTGTGTGTGTGTGTGTGTGTGTGTGTGTGGTGTGGTGTGTGTGTGTGTGTGTGTGTGTGTGTGTGTGTGTGTGGTGTGTGTGTGTGTGTGTGTGTGTGTGTGTGTGTGTGTGTGTGTGTGTGTGTGTGGTCTGCATGTGTTGTGTGGTGGGGGGGGGGGGGGGAGCTGGTCAACTGCCTCTGGGATGAACATTATGAAAACAGCCAAATCAAACACACCTGAGGAAGCTGGTGACTCCTTCTTCAGACGTGTGTTTGTGGGTTTGTGTGTTTGTGTGTTTGTGTGTTGTGTGTTGTGTGTTTGTGTGAATCTACTTGCATGAAATAACCTTGGCTTCATATGATGACACTAGAAAACCTCCATCACCTCCTCCAGTGACTCGAGGACCGTATCTCACAGTGGCTGGTCCAGATGTCCTCAGGGACAGTGCGTGTCCAGGTGTCCTCAGGGACAGTGCGTGTCCAGGTGTCCTCAGGGACAGTGCGTGTCCAGATGTCCTCATGGACAGTGCGTGTCCAGATGTCCTCATGGACAGTGCGTGTCCAGGTGTCCTCAGGGACAGTGCGTGTCCCGGTGTCATCAGGGACAGTGGGACACACAGAGGACAGCATCTTAACAGGTTCTTCAGCCTCAGTGAATCCAGAGGTTTTAGGTTTTCTTTCATAACCATTTGAAAGTTGCTTCAAGAAGTGTCCTGTTCCAGCACGTTATATTAACACAATAATCACATGAGTCCGTTTCATTGTGCGGTGTTGTGTGTCAGGGTTGAGTGAACTGGGTGATGGTGGATGATGTCATCAGTGGGAGCTCTGGTACGAGCGGTCGCCAGTGGCTCATTTAAAATCCAGTCCCATCAAATCAGGTTCCGTGTAGATAACAGTCGTGGGTCAGAGAGGGAGATCATCTCTGCAGAAAGCTAATGTGGCTGCAGCTCACTCTTACTTTCAATAACCATCTATCTGAATGATATTGTTTGAAGACTGGATCAATGACTTAATCTATAATGATGCATTTGATTGATATGGTGCTTTTAACAGAGTTTAAAGACCGTTCACGTCGACACGGCAGCAAACAGAGCAAGCAGATGAAATAAAACTCATATTTGAGAACTTTACTACTACATACCCTAAACAACGTATTTTGAAGCCAGTGTAATTGATCTACTCAGTTCCCTTCAGTCCGACCTGCTGTGGCTTCGTGGAGCTGCCTGTGAGACAGTTTCCAGTCCGTGTCTCTGCCGTGACCCCGAAAACCTAAAATTATCCCTCAGCTGGGATTCCTCCTGTGACTCCGGTATTTGGTTTGGATGTTTATATTCTCTCCTGACAGAGTTCGTATTCAGGCTCCGACGTTAGAATCCGAACAGTCGTTGACGAAAGCAGGACCTGAGTTTTAAACGCATCAGACGGACTGAACCCGGTGTTGTTGTGTGTTCCGGTGCGTTCGGGTCGTTCTCCACGGAACCGGACGCACATCACAGGTCTCTGCTGAGAACACATTTCTATTTTCTGGAGCCGGGGTTTTCCTCAGCTGTCTGAAGGCTAACTGCACTCGGTGCTAGTTCCATCATTTCCATCGTCAATACAAGTATTCTCTCATGTTGGTTTATTAAATATTGGTTCAACAAAAGATCTTACCATTTAACATGTATCCCACTGTAAATAAACCTAATGGTCCATCGTGTACATGTGTATTTATCCTAATCAGACCAACCACAGCTCACCTGAAGGGAAACCAGTTGTCTGTTTGAGTAAGAGATGGCGGCTGCTGACCCCCCCCCCCCCCCGTGCGTCCTGTGGGCGCGACGGGGCAAAAGTCCCGTGATTGAAACTCGGTCACATGCAGCTGTCAAATATTCACCATCAATGTCCCGTCTCCCGCACGCCACGCCACGCTTCCTGTTTTCTGTTTCATCCGCGGCCGTTTGGACCTCAGCAGACTTCAGGTCATTACTGGGATGAACTCCTCTGCCCTGTTAGGGTTAGCATGTGGGTTAGCATGTCTGTTAGCGTGTGGGTTAGCATGTGTGTTAGCATGTGTGGAAGTCCATTGAGAAAGTTAATGCATGACAGACAGTAGCTGATGAAATGGAAGTGTGTGTGTGTGTGTGTGTGTGTGTGTGTGTGTGTGTGTGTGTGTGTGTGTGTGTGTGTGTGTGTGTGTGTGTGTGTGTGTGTGTGTGTGTGTGTGTGTGTGTGTGTGTGTGTGTGTGTGTGTGTGTGTGTGTGTGTGTAATTTGTATATATAGTCAGTAACCTTTGCTCTAAATCATGGCCCCCCCCCCCGTTAGCTTAATTTAATCTCTGCATTATTTGAAGAAGCAGCTTAAGTCATCATATTTATTTGCCTATGCCCAGCTGACCACCCCACGGTACAGGAAGTAAGTGAAAGGTCACTTGACTCACAGTTTTGCTTTCACCACGCGTCACTGCTCACACCGAGCGCCGCCCGCCGTCTCCTCCTCCATCGGATGGGCCAAATATATATATACATGCAGAGTGAATGCATGGCACATGGAATATACCATTTATCACAGTCCGGATTTTTCCTCAAGACTTGTTGTAAAGTCAGATTCTAAGATTATGAGTTAGTTATGTACTTTCCTCTCTCCTCCTGTCCGTCATACGTGTTCGACAGACTGTTAGACTTACATCTTTATTGCTTGCCCCTTATCCCATCCCCTTATTTAGCCTATTCAAATGGTGAAAATATAAATATAAATTTATTTTACACATCAAATGCTGTATTTCAAACAAAGAGCCTTACAATGATATAAAACAATGCAATGTGATAAATTCACACTTTTTAAAAGCTGAAACCAAGAAATGTTTCAGTTTTTCAGCTCTGCGTTGAACTCTCAACATGTTTCCAGCTCTTTAATATTAATAATAATTGTGTTTATAAGCAGTTCAAATCTGAGCTGCGTGGAAGGAGCTGGAGAGAATATGACTGTGTGTTTGTGTAAAATGCTTTATTTACTGTATGGTATCGGAAAGTGATCCCCTACGTCTGTCCTCTATATTCCACAGATTTATTGGCAGAAGTCGGCTGTAAGGTTCAGGAAATCCACTAATTCAATAGGAAATGATCGTCTTATAATACTATTGCAATTTTAATGGTGAATGAAGAAGACAAAAGGACGAAGTCAAAGGAAACATTTGAGGAGAAGATGTTAAGATGTGTGACACGTTAATGAGGAAAGAGAGGGAGGTGAGGAAGGAGTGAGGGAGGAGAAGTGGGGAGGAGGAAGAAGAGGAAGAAAAGGGGAAGCAGGTCCTTTAATAATCTTTCGATGATCTTGCAACCTGATTTTGAAAAAGCTTATTGCTCATTAAACACAATAATGAATAATACACAAATGGATACAGCACTTGAAATATACATTATTTTAATTATAAAAAAATGATCTGTGTATAAAATGTGGGAAACACAGATGTGATGGTTCGATTGAGCCAAAAGTCCAAAATCCAAAGTGTCTTATCTGTACGTCAGTTAAAGGGTTTCACACTTTTCACTTCAGGCAGATTAATAAGTATGAAAAACCCTAACGATTAATGTTCTGCACACTTACAGGATGAGACCTTGCTCGTCTCTCTCCAGGATAAACGTTCTGTTAGAGACGCTGAACAGTCACAGCCTGAATGTTCCAATGTGGCCTGTGGCGGCTGTTAATACGTGTTTGGTGCTCTGGACTCAAAGTTTAGTCCGACCAAAAGAAGAAGAAGAACCCGATGCTGCCCCCCCCCCCCCCCCCCCCCCCGACAACACGCCCCTGTGCGCTCCCTAAATTACAATGTGAAACCAGAACTAGCAGATCAACTATGGAACCAACACATGAAGCTTGTTCCGACTCAGATCAGTGTGCAGGCGTCGGTATACTTTCCTCCTGGCACAGTACAACGTGTGCGTGTGCGTGTGTGTGTGCGTGTGCGTGTGCGTGTGCGTGTGTGTGTGTGTGTGTGTGTGTGTGTGTGTGTGTGTGTGTGTGTGTGTGTGTGTGTGTGTGTGTGCGCGTGTGCGTGCGTGCGTGGTGTGTGTGTGTGTGTGCACAGACAGCAGCTGGTGGTGCAACAATGCTGACTAATGATCCATGTCTCCCCTGCTGAGCAGCAATAAGGAAAATGAACAGCTCAGAATAAATGAGAGCAGAGTGGTGTTGTATTGTTGTGTTATTGTCTCAGTGTTGTGTAGCCCCCTGCTACAGAGAAGCTGCAGGTTGTTGTGTAGCAGACCCCTCGTCCTGCCGGCTGTTCTTGTTGACACTAAACCCAACACAGCCAACGTGTCGCTGCCTCAGTGTGCGACTGTCAGAAAGCCGGGCCTTCCAGAATCCCAGGTGGGAACAGCGCCGCCGTCTGTCCCACCACACCCGCTCTCCCTGGGACACTGACCTCAGTCTGGCACCAGCTCGAAGTCGTCTTTAAGATGGAACAACACGTTTCTCACTCGCTGATGTATTCATAAGCAGAGAATTACACTGAACTTGTCCGTTACGTGTTGCACAATGCAATAACAATGTCGTATTGGACACTTCCAGATTTGTCTGACACTTTTCCAGAAGAAAACAAAGCACCTCACGATTGTTTTGAATGGATCATGTATTCGAAGTGTTGCTGACCCTCCCCTGGTCAAGGTGTGTGACAGTGACCTGTGATTCAACCTTGTTTTTCCCAGTAGAGAACATTTCTCTTTAAACTGGTAAGAGGACGTGTGTGCAGACACTTCAGCTGCTCATTGGCTGAGCTTCTGAAAACAGCAGCGCTCGCTTCCTCTATTCAAAACCTCACGGTGACACATGATGTGTTGCAGCATGTTGTACGAATGCTGTACACAAGTTCCTCCTACTCTTATGAACACCACATCTCAACAATGCCCTGAGGAGATTTCATCATATTTGGTGCAAACGTTCAGTTGAACTCTCAGATGAACTGATAATATGTGTTGGTCGCTGCGGCCTCTGCCTTGTGAATGTGGTATCTCAGGAACGTCGGAGAATCACTCGGACACGGATGAACTTATTATATGTGGGTGTTCAAAGGTTACGGTGGCCTCATAAAACACGTTTTAGTCTCCTGAACATGATGTCTCGTGCCTGCATGTAGGGAAGTTCTTCTTGCGCTCACATGATCCTCAGAAGGTTCGATTCCCCAAGTTGTGAAACTGTTGTCCTGACTTCCGAGTTGTGCTTTGGAACGAACGTGAAGGCTGTAAACAACGTGGTTGTTGTTGTTTATGTGTTTAGAGCATTTCAACTACACCTTGACTCCTATTTACTATACATATTTATTTTAAATATGTGAGAGGATTTCTGTACACACAGGTACTGTACTTTATGTACAACCAATACTGTAAAGCTGCAATCTGTACATATTTAGTACATCCATAAACACCCCCCCGCCGTCTCTGTTCTTGTATTCAGTGTTATTAATGAAGCCGTCGCACTGAGGACACAGACAGCACCGTCTATGGCAGCGATTCAGATGTTTGATTATGTTTTGTTATGGAGACAATATTAACATCATCAGAACGTGAACACAAGCAGTGAACCGTTACTCTGAGCTGACGTTGCACTGGGTTTGGATTCGAGGAGAACGTGTTTATTCCAAAGAAAGATCCCTTCTGGTTCTGGCACCTGAGTTATTAATGCAGAGGAGATGCTGAACTGCTGCAGAGTTTATTCTCAGAGTCACTGATTTGAATCACGTGGTCTCTTTGTGTTAAAGTGTGGGTTCTATAAATAGTCGTTCTTTCTTTCTGGGTGCAGTCGTTACCAGTAACACTCGTTTGTGTTTGACTGTTTTCATTTAGCTTCACTGGACATGAGATGAGATGAGACCAGTTGGAAGGACTTCACTGAAAGGGGAAATATAAATGGACATGAATTAGTGACTGAATATTTCAGATTTTAGCATGAAAGATTTGTCAGGTATTCCTTTTGCTGGATTATAAAACATTCATAGTAATTTCATCTATAAACTGTTTGAGAATATTTTTGCTTAACGCTGCAACAACTAGTTGATTAACCCACGAGTCCGTATTTAGGTCATTTTAAATATTCTTGACTTGTGAATCATGACAATTTGCTGCTTATTCATGTTTAAACATCATAAGAAATGTTCTGATAAAAGATATTTCATTATATCAGCTTCGGCTCCAGGAGACTGCGATGAGCGTTTGGTTATGTTCAGTTAATTGATCAGCAGATTAATGGATTTTGAAATTGTTTGGTTTTGCCAGCATTAACTGGAATATCACCCAGGAGGGCACAGCCTCTTAAATCCAGTCAATCTACACCAAACTTCATACAACACAATATGTTGCATTATTTTCATCAAGAATTATTCTACAACGGTAAAGAAAGGCAAACAAATTCCTGGATCTGCCTTTCTGTTCTCTCCTGATCCAAATCACAAAGTATCTTAGTGAGGGGCTGAAATAAATGTAAGGTGTGAAAGCAACACTCTGACGCACACAGACACACACAGACACACACTCTGTGACACAGACCATATGGTGTCATCCTCTCTGCAGCGTGTGTTCGTTCTTTACGCCTTGTTGGTTCAGGTGAATCTGACTTTCTCTAAATCTCATTGGCTGCTGAATTATAGGCAGAGTTTAGACACACACACACACACACACACACACACACACACACACACACACACACACACACACACAGATAATCCCTGGCATACTGACAAATCGCTGTCATTGGTTAATCCCAGTCAGGTGGTAGGTTTACCAGTGTGTTGACTGGTTAATCCGAGGCACGGTAGTGGGGGGGGGTAATTCAGGGAGGTGTTAAAGCAGTGTGTTTTGAGCCGGAAGCGTTGTGGGGTTGCCATGGCAATAGCACCCATCTGCTGCCATATAGTGTTTTATAGAAACTGACACACAATTAGGATTTCATTCAGTGTTCAGTTTGTATATCTCTGTATTAGACTGAATAGAACATATGAATCATATCATGTACAGTGTGTTTGTTGAGGTGTGTGTCTCTGTAAATACTGTGTTAATCCACACTGTGGCTTTTTCACATCCTGTGTGTGTTCAGGATTATCCTTACACACACACAGACACACACACATGGAAGAACATGGCTCTAGTGTGACCAGTACATCATTAGAAATTATTGGCTAAATTATTATCATCAGAAAGATGGAGGACCTCTGTGAAGACGGCGTGCAGCTTATTGTCTGTGGTTCATGTCAGTCCCAGTCAGGTTTAGTGTCTGTGGAGCTGAATGGGCTTAGTGTGGTCTGTAAGCCTGCTAACCCCCCCCCCCCCCCCCCCCCCATGTCATACACCTGCTGTCTGACGGGGTTTATCAGCCAGTTCACAGCTCACACTCTGGATCCTTCTGGGTTCACACACCGGGATTCTGTTCCTCAACTGTTTTATTCAGGAATATCAAACATGCAGATGAATTATTTCAGCAGCTCAGTTCATCCATTCTGCAAAACGTCCTCAGGGATCGACTCCGTTCACGTCCTGCCTGGAGTTGGTTTGTTCTCGATGGAGTGTGAGGTCTGCTGGGGTCCTGAGTCTGGGTCAGGTGTCTTATCGGGATGCCTGCTGTACATAAAGCACACACTTCATGTTGGTTCATTCTCTGACCTGTAGACACATGTAGAATGACTTCACTCACATTCATCCCATCAGCCTTTTACCTTGATTTGGCATTAACGAGTATTTCAGCAGAGAACCATGGTTACAGCTGGAGCAGTTTGGATAACGAAGTTACCTGCGTTGTACTGTATTTATCCTAAAATGAATTTCAGTTCACGTGTTAGAAACCTCATCAACTCGCTCACTGGGAAGCTTCCACACATCTCTGCTGTCTTCCTCAGATTCCGTCCCGCTGCTCCTCGTGCAGTTTTTGTCGCACATGAACACACACATGAAAACGTGCGGCTCGGGCGAGAATGTTGTGATCGGTCTTTTCTAAAACTTTCACCAAACGGTTCGCTCGTAAATTGCAAAAAACAGCTGACATTTTTTAAATGGGAGTCAATGGGAGTCAATGGGAGCCTTCGTCAAAGGATGAGTGACAGTGGTCAGAGATCAGAAGGTGACAGGTGAATCGGGCCAGAACCCGCTCGGTATCTCATTCTCTCTCTCTGTCAAACTAATAAAGATTATGGTTCAAATCTTCAATTTCAAGCCTGTTTTAAATGAATTCATTATGTTTCAGTTTACAGTTTTTCCAATATATGGACTTCCTGCTTTTCTATGAACTTTCTGATATTCTATCGACAAGACAATTAATCAAGATGCATTTTATCAGATGAATCAACAAATCAATCATTAAAATACTTATTACTTAATGCTTTATTTGACCCGGTCCTACTAACTTATAACAGCTGTGTGCGTTGTTTTCTATTAATCGTGAAAGAAATCAGCAGAATAATTGATAATCAGCACAATCACTGTCTCTAAAAGGATGTTACAAGAGAAAATGTAATTTATACTTAAACTGGGAAATATAAAATGACCTTTTTTGATTTAACTCATCAGCTCTTTGGTTTCTTCTGTTTTTCTTTCCACCTGACAGGTGAGAGGCCGAGTGAACGAGGGAGCGAGAGAGAGAAGTGAAGAGGGAGAGAGAGAGAGCGAGAGAGAGAGAGAGAGAGCGAGAGAGAGAGAGCGAGAGAGAGAGAGAGCGAGCGAGAGAGAGAGGCCATGGAGCAGCAGAGGCAAAGGACTCTCTCCACATCCGGAGAATCTCTGTACCTTGTGCTGGGAGTCGAGAAGAGCGCCACCTCAGACGACATCAAGAAATGTTACAGGTACGCGTCTGGAGCAGCTCCATCCTTAATGCTGTCGTGTTGTACACCACCAGGGGGCGTCAGAGGCCTGTGAGCCACTCTTTCAGTTCATTTAAAGATTGGCAGGTTGATGATTTATTTTTTCATGATGTGAAATCATTTTGCAAATGTAAAGTAAAACATTTAAAACCATATTTGAATATTGATCTCTAAGTAGCTTTTAAAGATTGTTAATACATAACAATAGAAACAGTAACGACATCACAGCAGCATAACAACAACAATAATAGTAATAATTTACATTCACACAAATTTACAAAACATTAACATAATCATTATTTACAGAGAATAGAGCAAGGCATATTTCCAAACGGTGCAAGAATAATCTTTGCAGTTGAATTCTGGGGTGGAGTGTGTGTGGGTTGTGTGTGGGTTGTGTGTGGGGGTTGTGTTAGTCACATCCCTTGTGTGTAACAGTCTGTGGTGTGTCTGGACTGGGAGGAGTGGTTTGTTGTGGATGTTAAAGATGTGAAATGTTGATTTCATTTTCTCCTTCGAGGCAAATTGATCCTTTCTGCATCTGCATCGTCTCAATGGATCCATATCACAAACCTTCATCCAGACGTGCAGCCGCGTCCCGGCAGACGTCTGTGTGTCTCTGTTTGTCCACAGGAAGTTGTCGTATTGTCAGGGTGTCAGTGTTGTGTCTCTTTCTGTCTTACAGGAAACTGGCGTTAAAGTTCCACCCGGATAAGAACCCGGACAACCCCGACGCAGCCGAAAAGTTCAAGGAAATCAACAACGCCCACTCCATACTGGTCGACACCACCAAGAAGAACATCTACGATAAATACGGCTCCCTGGGCCTGTATGTGGCAGAGCAGTTTGGAGAGGAGAACGTCAACACCTACTTTGTTCTGTCCAGCTGGTGGGCGAAGGTACGGGTCGTGTTCTGCTGTTGGTGCTGCTCGCTCATGTAGAATGTGACCTGGTCCACGGGAAGTCGTTTTTAAATCCACCAACCAGCAGTCGAACCTTCCACATGGAGTTAAACACATTTGATCCCCATCAACAGGAAAATGGTCTTTATCTCACCATTAAAACAACAACATATTAATGAATATTCAACTTTAAATATACATTAAACACATTATTTATCTTATTTCTTGTATGTGTGTCTAATAAAGTCAAATCCAGTCTGTGTTTTACATCGTACGCTGATTTATAAAGATTAAATCAGATAAAATAAACTATAACATGAACTGTTTAAAAATGCAGAAGCATGAAAAGTCTAACCTGTTACTGTAAATCCTCTGAACACGTATAGTCTTATATAATCAGGACCCGTGTCTCTTCCTCCCTCAGGCCTTGTTCGTCTTCTGCTGCCTGAGCACCGGCTGCTACTGCTGCTGCTGCCTGTGCTGCTGCTGTAACTGCTGCTTTGGGAAATGTAAACCTCGGCCGCCCTTGGAACAGGAGCCGGACTTCTACGTCTCCCCCGAAGACCTGGAGGCCCAGATGACGGCTGACGAGAGAGGTGAGGCCGGGGGCGGGGGGGGGGGCGCACACGACTTAACAGTGGCCTCCTTCTTCAAACTCTTAACGTGTGTGTTTCTGATTCATCTCAGTGTCGTCGTATTGATCGTGTGTGTGTGTGTGTGTGTGTGTGGTGTGTGTGTGTGTGGTGTGTGTGTGTGTGTGTGTGTGTGTGTGTGTGTGTGTGTGTGTGTGTGTGTGTGTGTGTGTGTGTGTGTGTTGTCCTCAGGTGGCGGCGAGCCCGTCGTCATGCAGCCGTCTTCAGCCACAGAAACCACCCAGCTCACCGGCGACGCCCACCACAGCTACCGGACCGACGCCTACTGACCACACGCACACGTGAAGACCACACGTGACCTAATCACCGCTGAAGTATCAGAAACACGTCACTAACATGTTGCACACACACTTACAAACATCTGCAGTCGGGCTGTTGTTTTCATTTCTTATCTTTTTAATATTCAAATTATATTCAGATTTTTAATGACCTTTTTAATAAAAATTGAAAGCAAACACATTTATAAAATAAATACAAAATACACATTTGAATCGTATTGAGGTTTGTTAATATTCAAATTCTGTTCAACTCCAGAATTGTGTTCCAATAGCCCTTATCTGCACACACCACACACACCACACACACACCACACACACACACACACACACACACACACTCTGACAGCTCAGCCCAAACTGAGGTGAAAAGAGAAGGAGAGGAAGAGACAGAGTTCAGGTCGACACACGAGACACAATCTTCTCATCTGGTCTGAATGAGATGATTTGTCGTGTTTATCAGTTTATCACAGTTTCATTAGACGACTTTATTGATTGATGGCTTGTATCGGCTTGTGAAGAGGATTTCAAATAAGATGAGAGTTGACTCGGGAACAAATGATCATCCCTACCTTTTAAATCAGGGTTAGGGTTGAGAGCATCTGCCCACTTCTACGAGCTGCAGCAGGTCCAGACCTTTACAAACCATCGCTCCGAGGCTCCAGGGAAGTTTGAGAGGTTCCTATAAATAACTGAGTGATTACTGTACTGTACTGTACTGTACTGTACTGTACTGTACTTGTGCTCGAAACCATGACTCAAACGAGGTTTCAGCTGTAACAGTCGTCCGTCGACAGAAGGCTGAACATCGTGTTTGTTTACCTCCAGACTCTGTGGAAAGTTACTCTACTGGCATAGTAATCCCATTACTTCAGTTCCTCAGTGTTAGCAGGCTGATGCCAGTACAGATATTAGGTCTGTTTTTTCGATACCATTATATATTAAGAGAAATTGTCAGCTTCCTATGATGTTGCTTTCAAACCCTTATGACAAAGAATTGAGGCCGAGGTTTGATATTTTACAGTTTAACTATAAACTTTATTATAAATAACTATAAATAGAAAGAAACCATAAATCCTCGTTGCTTCTTCGGTCTGTTGTCGAGCGCCTGTCGAACCTCGTCTCTTCTTCTCCTTCCCCTGAAGTCGGGCGGCTGCTGTCGGAGACTTTAAGTCCAGTGTTACAATCAGAGACATTCAGAACGTACTGACACGTTACCACGCTGAGTGTCGGCCCCGTTTTTATTCTTTTTAATGTTTGATTTGTTTAGTGTGACAGTAAAACGCTCTTCATGTCGTGTATGTTTAGATTTCACTGTAGTTTCCAACTCTTTCCTCTTCTGTCTGTAGATTTGCTCTTTGTTTTTCTCCTGTGTGTTGTTAATGGGGGGGGGGGGGGGGGGGATGTCCGTGTCCGAGCTCCCACTCGTGTGTGTGGCAGCGGTTTTGTAGATTATTCACTTATCGTAGCATCTGGAGCAGTTTGCAACAATCGGACTGACTAGTTATATTTATAGTAAAGATTTTCCAGATCGACTTTTTTTAGTTTTTTTGTCACACGAGTTTCTCTCCAACTCTGCTGACGTAGGAAGAAACAGGAACTTTGTGCTCGTTGGAATGAACTGTTTAATTTTTCTAAAAAAAAAAATCTAAAATTCTGAAAAAAAAACCGTAGAGCTACATCCAAGTAAACAATTGAACCTACATCCAAAAAGCTGGATGATCTACTGGCTGTACTTTCTCTGACGCCTCCAGCAAACACACACTCAGTATGTGTAATACATATCATGACAATGTGCAATAAGAGCTGATCCAGACGTCTCCGCTTCCTGACGTCCACAGCCGTGTGAAAGGTTTCAGAGAATCTGCAGGTTCATAATCATGTACAAAGATTCCACCTTAAGACAAATGAGATCAAGCTAAATCCAGTTATTGGACGTGTCCACCATCAAATCCCATCAATTCTAATTCATGGTTTGCTTTTTCAATTTGTTTTTTAAAAAATATGGATTGAAAAGCTCTTGTCCAGGTTTCCTGTGGAACCTGCAGATGCTCTGTTTGAACCTCGTTTCTGTGACACGGTGAAAACCAAACCCCTCATCTCATCGTTCCTCTGATCGAGGAAGCACATGAAGCTGGAGTCAGGAACCCTCCATCATTAGAATGAATAACCAGAACTGATGTGTGACCATAGCAACCAGATGATAATATTCAAGCATTATTTTATTTATTTAATTTTTCTTATCTTTTTAATATTGGATTAACTACTAGCTGGTATGTGGAGGGGATGTATAGAATTTTAGATGTGAATCATTGTAATGACAAAATGTCGGAGCTGCTGTTTCATAGAGACGTAGTTTCCTGTTGTTAGCGTGGATCCACTCTTCTGTCCGTCAGACGTGTCAATCAAGTGTCTGATGTACTGTAAAATAAATGTTTCAGATGCTTCAGAGCCTCTTTGGTCCTCTGTGGGTTTCTTTGTTTCAAACTGGAAAGGCTTTCATTCATAATACACAGTGATATGATATGAATGTGATGATAATATATTAATATGAGTGTGAAGTGGAGTTGAATATCATCGATATAGAAGTAAAAGTTACCGAGTCACTGCCGTGTGTGTGTGTGTGTGTGTGTGTGTGTGTGTGTGTGTGTGTGTGTGTGTGTGTGTGTGTGTGTGTGTGTGTGTGTGTGTGTGTGTGTGTGTGTGTGTGTGTGTGTGTGTGTGTGTGTGTGTGTGTCAGAAAGAGGACACATTCAGGGGGTGGGGCTGGGGCCTGGTGAGGGGGGAGTTTGAAGTGTCGATTTTCAGTGCCGCTGAAATGATCCCCCCCCCCACACACACACACACACCATATCAGGCAGTGGCTGGTATGTGGACAGATTAAGACCATGCCGGGCTGTGCTCTTTCTACTGCTACACACACACACGACACACAGACCACACACACGGCTGTGGATGGCGATGAAGTGACGAACAAACAAACCTCAGAGTCGCCACTTGTGAACAAAACAGAGAAATGCAGTGAGAGCTGGATGAGCGAGGGAGGAGGACAGAGAGAGAGAGAGAGAGAGACTGGGCCTTGTGCAGATTCACTGAGGACGTCACAGGAGAAGAAGAAGAGAAGAAGAAGAAGAAGAAGACTTCATTTCTCTTCTTCAAACATGAACTCGGTCTCGGACGTCTCCACCTGAACCGACAGATGTTCTATCTGTGCTTTGTCTCACTGAGACGGTTCTTCAGTGTCTCAGCTCCACTGCTGCTGACGGCTGATGTCTGAGCCACTCGGGGTCTGTGACACTCGGGGTCTGTGACACTCGGGGTCTGTGACACTCGGTGTCTGTGACACTTCAGGGGTCTGTGCAGCGTCACGCTAAACCCAAATAAACCAAACACAGTTAAACTGCAGCTCCTCTGAAGGAGGAAGAACCCACAGGTTCCTCACGTGGGATTAGTTTGATTTGATTGGAAAAGAACTGGAAAGAAAAGTTCAGCCACATTTCTTCAGTCAAGTGACGACAGACGGAACCACAGACAGCAGAGGACGGTCAGTGATCATTATTCCAGTTGTTGTATATGAAAACGTCATATACAGAAACCTGGAGCTACTGTTTATATGATGATATTTCTGTATTCATGAGATGATACAGATTGTATTTGTGTCATTGTTAGTTGCTGTTGAATCAGATGATTTTTCATCTTTAAAGCTTTAACGTGATGTCAAAGCAGAAACTGGATTTTAAAGGATCAGAAAACATGAACATAATGAGGATGAGAGGATTTGCTTTCATCATAATACAGTTATTATGTAACCATAGTATGTTATATAGTGTTTGTTTCCACACGGACCGTTTAGAGTGTGACGCCTGTGAGAAGCATCTGGCAGAACCATGTGAACCATGTGAAGCATGTGAAGTTATGACTAACTTAATAAACAGTGTAAGTGCTTTAATCGTCCATTCTATATATATATATATACTGACAGACACTGACAGACTCACTGACCTCCTCTTCCTACAGACTCACTGACTTCCTCTTCTAACAGACTCACTGACTTCCTCTTCCTACAGACTCACTGACTTCCTCTTCTAACAGACTCACTGACTTCCTCTTCTAACAGACTCACTGACTTCCTCTTCCTACAGACTCACTGACTTCCTCTTCCTACAGACTCACTGACTTCCTCTTCTAACAGACTCACTGACTTCCTCTTCCTACAGACTCACTGACTTCCTCTTCTAACAGACTCACTGACTTCCTCTTCCGACAGACTCACTGACTTCCTCTTCCTACAGACTCACTGACTTCCTCTTCTAACAGACTCACTGACTTCCTCTTCCTACAGACTCACTGACTTCCTCTTCCTACAGACTCACTGACTTCCTCTTCTAACAGACTCACTGACTTCCTCTTCCTACAGACTCACTGACTTCCTCTTCTAACAGACTCACTGACTTCCTCTTCCTACAGACTCACGGACTTCCTCTTCTAACAGACTCACTGACTTCCTCTTCTAACAGACTCACTGATTTCCTCTTCCTACAGACTCACTGACTTCCTCTTCTAACAGACTCACTGACTTCCTCTTCCTACAGACTCACTGACCTCCTCTTCCTACAGACTCACTGACTTCCTCTTCTAACAGACTCACTGACTTCCTCTTCTAACAGACTCACTGACTTCCTCTTCCTACAGACTCACTGACTTCCTCTTCCTACAGACTCACTGACTTCCTCTTCCTACAGACTCACTGACTTCCTCTTCTAACAGACTCACTGACTTCCTCTTCCTACAGACTCACTGACATCCTCTTCCTACAGACTCACGGACTTCCTCTTCCTACAGACTCACGGACTTCCTCTTCCTACAGACTCACGGACTTCCTCTTCCTACAGACTCACGGACTTCCTCTTCCTACAGACTCACGGACTTCCTCTTCTACAGACTCACGGACTTCCTCTTCCTACAGACTCACGGACTTCCTCTTCCTACAGACTCACGGACTTCCTCTTCCTACAGACTCACGGACTTCCTCTTCCTACAGACTCACTGACTTCCTCTTCCTACAGACTCACGGACTTCCTCTTCCTACAGACTCACGGACTTCCTCTTCCTACAGACTCACGGACTTCCTCTTCCTACAGACTCACGGACTTCCTCTTCCTACAGACTCACGGACTTCCTCTTCCTACAGACTCACGGACTTCCTCTTCCTACAGACTCACGGTCTTCCTCTTCCTACAGACTCACGGACTTCCTCTTCCTACAGACTCACTGACTTCCTCTTCCTACAGACTCACGGACTTCCTCTTCCTACAGACTCACTGACTTCCTCTTCTAACAGACTCACTGACTTTCTCTTCCTACAGACTCACTGACTTCCTCTTCCTACAGACTCACTGACTTCTCTTCCTACAGACTCACTGACTTCCTCTTCCTACAGACTCACTGACTTCCTCTTCCTACAGACTCACGGACTTCCTCTTCCTACAGACTCACGGACTTCCTCTTCCTACAGACTCACTGACTTCCTCTTCCTACAGACTCACCGACTTCCTCTTCCTACAGACTCACCGACTTCCTCTTCCTACAGACTCACCGACTTCCTCTTCCTACAGACTCACCGACTTCCTCTTCCTACAGACTCACCGACTTCCTCTTCCTACAGACTCACCGACTTCCTCTTCCTACAGACTCACCGACTTCCTCTTCCTACAGACTCACTGACTTCCTCTTCCTACAGACTCACGGACTTCCTCTTCCTACAGACTCACGGACTTCCTCTTCCTACAGACTCACGGACTTCCTCTTCCTACAGACTCACTGACTTCCTCTTCCTACAGACTCACGGACTTCCTCTTCCTACAGACTCACGGACTTCCTCTTCCTACAGACTCACGGACTTCCTCTTCCTACAGACTCACGGACTTCCTCTTCCTACAGACTCACGGACTTCCTCTTCCTACAGACTCACGGACTTCCTCTTCCTACAGACTCACGGTCTTCCTCTTCCTACAGACTCACGGACTTCCTCTTCCTACAGACTCACTGACTTCCTCTTCCTACAGACTCACGGACTTCCTCTTCCTACAGACTCACTGACTTCCTCTTCTAACAGACTCACTGACTTTCTCTTCCTACAGACTCACTGACTTCCTCTTCCTACAGACTCACTGACTTCCTCTTCCTACAGACTCACTGACTTCCTCTTCCTACAGACTCACTGACTTCCTCTTCCTACAGACTCACGGACTTCCTCTTCCTACAGACTCACGGACTTCCTCTTCCTACAGACTCACTGACTTCCTCTTCCTACAGACTCACCGACTTCCTCTTCCTACAGACTCACCGACTTCCTCTTCCTACAGACTCACCGACTTCCTCTTCCTACAGACTCACCGACTTCCTCTTCCTACAGACTCACCGACTTCCTCTTCCTACAGACTCACCGACTTCCTCTTCCTACAGACTCACCGACTTCCTCTTCCTACAGACTCACTGACTTCCTCTTCTAACAGACTCACTGATTTCCTCTTCCTACAGACTCACTGACTTCCTCTTCCTACAGACTCACTGACTTCCTCTTCCTACAGACTCACGGACTTCCTCTTCCTACAGACTCACTGACTTCCTCTTCTAACAGACTCACTGATTTCCTCTTCCTACAGACTCACTGACTTCCTCTTCCTACAGACTCACTGACTTCCTCTTCCTACAGACTCACTGACTTCCTCTTCTAACAGACTCACTGACTTCCTCTTCCTACAGACTCACTGACATCCTCTTCCTACAGACTCACGGACTTCCTCTTCCTACAGACTCACGGACTTCCTCTTCCTACAGACTCACGGACTTCCTCTTCCTACAGACTCACTGACTTCCTCTTCCTACAGACTCACTGACTTCCTCTTCCTACAGACTCACTGACTTCCTCTTCCTACAGACTCACTGACTTCCTCTTCCTACAGACTCACGGACTTCCTCTTCTAACAGACTGACTTCCTCTTCCTACAGACTCACGGACTTCCTCTTCCTACAGACTCACTGACTTCCTCTTCCTACAGACTCACTGACTTCCTCTTCCTACAGACTCACGGACTTCCTCTTCTAACAGACTGACTTCCTCTTCCTACAGACTCACGGACTTCCTCTTCCTACAGACTCACTGACTTCCTCTTCCTACAGACTCACTGTCTTCCTCTTCCTACAGACTCACTGACTTCCTCTTCCTACAGACTCACGGCCTTCCTCTTCCTACAGACTCACTTCCTCTTCCTACAGACTCACTGTCTTCCTCTTCCTACAGACTCACTGACATCCTCTTCCTACAGACTCACTGACTTCCTCTTCCTACAGACTCACGGACTTCCTCTTCCTACAGACTCACTGACTTCCTCTTCCTACAGACTCACTGACTTCCTCTTCCTACAGACTCACGGACTTCCTCTTCCTACAGACTCACTGACTTCCTCTTCCTACAGACTCACTGACTTCCTCTTCTTACAGACTCACGGACTTCCTCTTCCTACAGACTCACGGACTTCCTCTTCCTACAGACTCACGGACTTCCTCTTCCTACAGACTCACGGACTTCCTCTTCCTACAGACTCACGGACTTCCTCTTCCTACAGACTCACGGACTTCCTCTTCCTACAGACTCACGGACTTCCTCTTCCTACAGACTCACTGACTTCCTCTTCTTACAGACTCACGGACTTCCTCTTCCTCTTCCTACAGACTCACGGACTTCCTCTTCCTACAGACTCACGGACTTCCTCTTCCTACAGACTCACTGACTTCCTCTTCCTACAGACTCACGAACTTCCTCTTCCTACAGACTCACGGACTTTCTCTTCCTACAGACTCACGGACTTCCTCTTCCTACAGACTCACTGACTTCCTCTTCTAACAGACTCACTGATTTCCTCTTCCTACAGACTCACTGACTTCCTCTTCCTACAGACTCACTGACTTCCTCTTCCTACAGACTCACGGACTTCCTCTTCCTACAGACTCACTGACTTCCTCTTCCTACAGACTCACTGACATCCTCTTCCTACAGACTCACTGACTTCCTCTTCCTACAGACTCACGGACTTCCTCTTCCTACAGACTCACGGACTTCCTCTTCCTACAGACTCACTGACTTCCTCTTCCTACAGACTCACTGACTTCCTCTTCTAACAGACTCACTGATTTCCTCTTCCTACAGACTCACTGACATCCTCTTCCTACAGACTCACTGACTTCCTCTTCCTACAGACTCACGGACTTCCTCTTCCTACAGACTCACTTCCTCTTCCTACAGACTCACTGACTTCCTCTTCCTACAGACTCACTGTCTTCCTCTTCCTACAGACTCACGGACTTCCTCTTCTAACAGACTCACTTCCTCTTCCTACAGACTCACTTCCTCTTCCTACAGACTCACTTCCTCTTGTCAGTCCCCAGGTGGATGAAGCCATGTCTGTAGACCTGAGCTTCCTGCCGGGCGGGGGGGGAGCAGAGGGGGAGGCGGCGCTGGCGACTCTGGAGAAACAGCTGATCTGTCCCATCTGCCTGGAGCTGTTCCACAAGCCGGTGGTGATTCTGCCCTGTCAGCACAACCTGTGCAGGAAGTGTGCCAACGAGCTGTACCAGGTGTGTGTGTGTGTGTGTGTGTGTGTGTGTGTGTGTGTGTGTGTGTGTGTGTGTGTGTGTGTGTGTGTGTGTGTGTGTGTGTGTGTGTGTGTGTGTGTGTGTGTGTGTGTGTGTGTGTGTGTGTGTGTGCGCAGTGGATTATCAGAGTCTATAATGGGATGTGCGGATGTTTAACTGGTTTGCTCATAGACAAAAAAACAGCTGTCATGACCCGAACAGCCTTTGTTAGAGTGTGTGTGTGTGTGTGTGTGTGTGTGTGTGTGTGTGTGTGTGTGTGTGTGTGTGTGTGTGTGTGTGTGTGTGTAGAACTACCTGAGTCAATATGACTTTACTCGTTTACACTTCCTCCTCCTCAAGTTCCCATGACATCAACGTGCTGACGACCTTTACATCATGTGTTTTTTGGAAAGTTGCAGTTTTACAGTTACTGGGATCAGAAACCTCCCAGAGTCTCTGCTGGTTTCCTGGGAAACTCAGACGTGAAGAATCAGTTCCTCCACCTCCAGCGCTCGGTCCAGTGTTGAAACCAGATTTTATCGCCTGCTCATGTTCGCTGAGCTTCATGAGAACCTCTCTGCAGATTCTCTTACAGTGAGCGTGCAACAGGACGACGCTGCTGCAGCTCCTGGAAACACTTCATCTCCTCAGATGAACAATTCAAAAGGTTTAAACTAAGTACATTTCATTTACAGGAATCTTTCTTCTTCCAGCTTTGGGATGATTGATGGTTCTGAGCTAAAAGCAGGATGTTTATGACACTGGATTGTGTTTCAGTCAGAATCATAGAGTGTAAATAAAGATGGACGACGCACGTGTCGCCGGGACCTCGACCTCACGGCTCCAAGATCCCCACCGCACAGACTCCGCCTCCAAATGACATCGTCACCACAAGATGGCCGCGCTCGAATCGGAGTCGTCAAATCTTTGTTCACGGTTGTTGGCTCATTTGCATGTGTTTATGCATTCACTAAAAATATCTCTCAAACGAAGCTCACGTCCACTCGGAGTAAACATCGAGTTTCTAAGTTCGTCTCAGTGCCGTCGTCTCCATTTCCACACGTCACAGTCGCACCAGGGCCGAGCCGCTCGGGAAGATGGCCGCGTGGCTACCGGAGAGGTCTTGGCAGTGGAGACGCTAACCCTCCGAGCCGCTCAGGAAGATGGCCGCGTGGCTACCGGAGAGGTCTTGGCAGTGGAGACGCTAACCCTCCGAGCGGATCTGATTCACACCTGCTGCTACAGCAGGGACTTGAGTTCACTGCTTCATTCATCCATTTCCAAATAGAAGGAATGGATGAAGGATTTATCATTTAAACTGATATAATATCTTAAAAAAACGTTCAGGTTTTTCCTTCTCGTTTCAAACGATATGATTATGAAGCATGAAATTTAGAATTTGGTTTTAAACAGTGATTGTGCAGAAACCTGGTGAACGGACGTTGAATCCACATGAGTTCAGTTTGTAACGAGGGAGGTTTGTGCCTGCGACCCGTCGTGGAGCCGCTCGGCTCTGATCCTCATCCCGGCAGCAGCTGAGGCTTATTACAGCTGCTATTTCAGGAGCTTCACTCCTCGACCTTCACTCCTCGACCTTCACTCCTCGACCTTCACTCCTCGACCTTCACTCCTCGACCTTCACTCCTCGACCTTCTCTCCAACGCTCTCCCGTCTTCCTCTGCTTCTTTATCTCCCAGCTCTCGGTTCTCTCATCGCTCCTCTGCTGCGTCCACACGGACCTTCTGTCTGACGTTTCATCTCCAGGCTGATTTTATTTTTACCTCACTGATACAGTGTGGTGGCATTTTAAACACTTTCAGATCCCAAGACAAATGACAGAAATAGATTAGTTCATAGTTTGAAGCTCTGAATTACTGAAATCCCAGCATGCATCTGTGTTGTATGACAACCACCTCCAGCTGTTGGGTGTTGAAACGCAGCCGATAGAAACCGATGTTGATGTTGTCCTTGTGGTCGTCTGTTCCAGCCCTCGCTGTTCCAGGCTCGAACCACCATGACGGTGAACAGCGGCCGCTTCCGCTGCCCGTCCTGCAGACACGAGGTCGTGCTGGATCGCCACGGCGTCTACAGCCTTCAGAGAAACCTGCTGGTGGAGAACATCATCGACATCTACAAACAGGAAGTCAGCAACAGCACCAGCAACGCCACGAGGTGACATGTCACATATACTCAGTTTATTAGGAACACTTCACTGCATACATCCGCTCAAAGGTCAGAATTAAAGATTCACCCGAAATCCTTAACGAAGATGATTTGATTTGATTTCTAATAACATTGATAATAAAACACTGTAGTACTCAACCAATCAGGGATCTTCAGCGCTGCAGGCTCCACCCACAGGTCCCTCACACCCTTTGGCGGTAGAAGCGTCCGCAGGTTCGACTCCAGCTGGTTCTCCTGAAACTGACCGAGCTCTGGTTCCTGCCGTGGAAACGCAGCTGGAGTGACTCGCTGATTCATCTGAACTATGTCTGAGCTGATGTTGGAGGAGTTCAGAGCTTTTCCTCCCATTTTGAAGTGTTGTGTGAATCTCTGTCCAGTCCCCCCCCGCCTCCCCCGCCTCCCCCGCGTCCTGCTCAGCTGACGTGTTCGGACCACGAGGGCGAGAAGGTGAACATCTACTGTCTCAGCTGCCGGGTTCCCACCTGCTCCCTCTGCAAGGTGTTCGGGGCTCATCGGTCGTGTGAGGTGGCTCCTCTGACCGACGTCTACCAGCAGCACCGGGTCGGTGACGAGAATCAAACCAACAACCTGGAAGAAAAGATTATTGATTCAAATGAAACGTGTATCATCTTGCTTGTGTCTGTCAGGACGAGCTGAGAGAAGGAGTCGGTTCTCTGGTGACGGTGAACGACCGAGTCCAGGCTCTGATCGACGAGCTGGAGGAAACCTGCAGGAACATAGAGGTGAGATCTCATCTCTCATCTGCACTTTAACGTCATTTCAATATTGATTCGACAAAAAGGTCACGATGTCATGAGATGATAACACGAGAGGAAATAATTCAGATTTATACTTTTCTCTTATATTTTCTTCAATGTGACATTTGGTAAAATCGTTCCACTTTATCGGTTCAACATTTATTGAATGAAACTGATTTTATTAAACAAAATGCATCAAATAACTTTATCTTTTAATGTCAGATCTAAATCTGAGCTGTGACGTCACTCTCTCTCCTCTCTGCTCAAACAGTCAGAGTTTACAGTTTCATACACTGAATCAGTTTCATAGTTTCTGTTTCATAAATGACTGTTTTCAATGCAGCAGATGATATTTTACATCTGTGCTCTTCACTTCTCTCAACAGCAGAACTGTTCGGCTCAGAAACAGAGCGTCTGTGACAAGTTCGAGCGAATGAAGTCCGTCCTGGGCGAGAGACACAAGGTCAGACCTGCTCTGCACTTACATATAATATAAGATATAAGATATATAGTCATCATTATCACTTGCAGGCGATGACTCAGCAAATCAGCTCCGAGCAGGAGGAGAAGACGGGCCACGCCCAGGCGCTGGTGCGTTGCTATGGGGACAGCGTGGAGGCCAATGCCAAGCTGATGGAGAGAGCGGCGAGCGGCGTGGACGAGCCGGACACGGCTGCGTTTGTCCAGGTGAAGTAACGACCAGCGTCGGCCACAGGTCACGTGAGGTCCGAGGAGGATCTGTGACTTTCTACAGACAACCGCTGAGCAGCTTCACGGGTCGCTGCTTCACGGGTCGCTGCTTCACGGGTCGCTGCTTCACGGGTCGCTGCTTCAGTCGGTTTATATAACACACACTGAGGGTCTGGTGCCACACCTGTTGCATCATGGGAAGTGTAGTATCCAAGTAGTCATCATGCGCTTCAGCTTGTCTTGTACCAAAGTCCTTTACTTGTCATTGCACAACCTGCATGGAAGTGAAGAAGCAATCCTCACGTCTGAAGTACAGATATAAACATATAAGAATATATTTAATAACATGACCTTCTTATTTCTCATTTTCATATAAAATATGAATCAATGTGAAGATATGAAAACTGTGAAGTGATCACTTCTTCTTTCTTCCTTCAGAATTCCAGAGCGCTCATCTCAGAGTGAGTGTTGTGTCTTTGTGACAAGAAATAAAAAACCTTTTATATGATCTGATTAGATCCTTCATCTGCCTGTAGTTTGTAGTTTGTAGTTTGTAGTTTGTAGTTTGTTAGATTTGTAGTTTGTAGTTTGTAGTTTGTAGTTTGTATTTGTAGTTTGTAGATTTGATCTCATCTCCTGCTCATCGTTCCCTCCGGCCTCAGGGTGATGACAGCGACCAGCTCCTGTCCGACCCAGACCCTGAAGCCGGGTTACGAGAATCTGAGCCCGTACGAATTTAACTTCACCCGACAGGAGCGAGCGCTGAGGAGCATCGACTTCATGAAAGGTAAGAAATCAGGACCGGGACTCAGACACACTCAGAAACACTCAGAAACACACAGACACACACAGACACACTCAGAAACACACAGACACACACAGACACACTCAGAAACTTTATATATGAGACCTAAAACCAACAACTACTGCCTCGGCCAGTCAGCCCAGTTCATGGATATGTTTCTACACACTGGGTTTTTCAGATTCATATAATTTATCAATTTATCTGAAAGTCGAAGTGACAACAGATCAAAAGTTGAAGAGATTCCCTCAAGTAGCCTTGAGAATCACATCCAGGACGTGAGGTCACTGTGACCTTTAACCTCTGACCACTGGAATCTAATCAGGTACTCGGTGAGTCCAGGTGAGACCAGGTGAGTCCAGGTGAGACCAGGTGAGTCCTGGTGAGTCCAGGTGAGTCCAGGTGAGTCCTGGTGAGTCCAGGTGAGTCCAGGTGAGTCCAGGTGAGTCCTGGTGAGTCCAGGTGAGTCCAGGTGAGTCCAGGTGAGACCAGGTGAGTCCTGGTGAGTCCAGGTGAGTCCAGGTGAGTCCAGGTGAGTCCTGGTGAGTCCAGGTGAGTCCTGGTGAGTCCGGGTGAGTCCTGATGAGTCCAGGTGAGTCCAGGTGAGTCCAGGTGAGTCCTGGTGAGTCCAGGTGAGTCCAGGTGAATTGAACCAGATGTAATGAATTCACTGAAACCTGATATATCACATTCACAGTAACATGAGGTCACTGGGACCTTGACCTTTCAACTCCAGGCACCAAAATTGAATCTGAGGACATTCTCTCAAACTGATCTTAAGATGTGACCTTTGACCTTTGACCTTTGGCTACCAAAATGAAAGCCAAGCTCAAGTGAATGTTTGTTCCAAATGTGAAAGAATTCCCTCAGAGTTCCCACTGAGCTCAGCAGAATCTGTAACATGTCTGATATCATCATCATCAACACGGCTGCTGCTGAATGGGATCCATATTTCATGTTGCTGTTCTGTGCTCTGGAAATACAGAAATGACTCAAACATCACATCCAGAGGACAAAGATCTCACGCGCTCAGTCTCAGCAGGTTCTTTGTTTTCAGCTGTGGAGGATGTTCCTGAAGAGCCAGATGTGGAACCAGAGGAACCCAGAGAACCTTCTGAACTAAAGCCCCATCAGCAGCCGTCCGTCCAGAACCTGGAATCTGGAGCAGAAGCAGTTAAAGAGACGACATCACCACCAGAGGAACCAGGTCCAGATCCAGAGCTGCTGAGAGGCCGTGAGGAACCTGCAGGGGCCGACCTGCAGCCGCAGCCTGACGCCGCTGAAGAGAACGATGGAGAATCAGGTCGGATCAACAAGAAGGAGGAGGAGGAGGAGAGAGACGAGGGAGGTGCAGCTCCTGACTCCATTAAAGACACAACCATCTGTGAACGGGGGGGAATGAGCACACAACAGGTACAGTACAAAATACATGTGTAAAGTTCATCATTCAGAACTTCAGCCACGAGAAGATGTTTTAAACATCTCACAGAATTAGACCTGTCTGCAAACAGTGAGCTCAGTTTCCATTTCTTCATTTGTGGATATAGTTCTTATATAGTGTATATAGTTATGTCAAATCTAAATCTGAACTATAATATCGCTCTCTCCCTTCTCTGCTCCAACAGTCTCCTTATGAGACCTCATTTCAATTCAATATCACACTTCCTCTAAATTTGTCCGATGTTTTAATATTTTCTGAGAAATCGAAAGTGACCAAAAGAAAAATCCTGGATCTGCACCAACATTAAATTCCCTCTTGACCCAGATGACAGCAGGTTCACTGGTGATCTGTTCATCCTGTTAACAAACAAAGATGTTTATCTGTCCTCCATGAATCAGTGTGAGGGGGGGGGGGCAGGCAGTGTCACAGGTGACTGGACCAAACAGAGCGAGACGGAAGAAGAAGAAGAAGAAGAAGAAGAAGAAGAAGAAGAAGAAGAAGAAGAAGAATCAGGTGACTGATGGAGCAGATACTGGGTTTAACCCCAGCTGGTGCAAACAGATGATGATGTGCTCAACACAACCAGCAGGGGGCTCTCTCCAGACTCAGGCTCAGGATGGCGTCCAGGTGGCGTCTGACGTTCATATGACCTCTGACCTCCAGGCGTCTTCTGACCTTCATACCACCTCTGACCTCCAGGTGTCTTCTGACCTTCATACCACCTCTGACCTCCAGGTGTCTTCTGACCTTCATACCACCTCTGACCTCCAGGTGTCTTCTGACCTCCAGGCGTCTTCTGACCTTCATACCACCTCTGACCTCCAGGCGTCTTCTGACCTTCATACCACCTCTGACCTCCAGCTCCAGCCCCCACGTCCACAGAGCCGGGACGAGTCTCAGCTCCTGTGTGACCATCAGCTGCTCCCTCTCTCCTCTCAGTCTCCAGGTTGTCCTCTCCTGCCTCCTGCGGATGAATCACAGTCACATGAGACGCTCGCTGAGTTTCACAGAGCTTCGATAACTTTCCCCCCCGAGCAGCGGAGAGCAGGAGAAGCTGGATTCGTGGAGGAGGGCGATGAGAAGGTGTCAGGGAGTGGACCTGAGACTGAGGGTGAAGGTTTCTGCCTGAAGGAGGGAAGTTTAAATCTTAGACAGGTATTGTCCCGATCAGCAGAGGAGCCGAGTTCAGGGAAGCTGGGAGATGGAAGGACGGAGGACACGGAGCAGAGTGGAGGAGATATCTCACAGAGGCTGAGTCCTTCTGGAGCTGAGAGGATGGGAACAGGAGGCGTCTGGTCGGGTGACAGATGTGAGGAGCTGAGGGACGATGTGGAGACCAGGGAGGAAACGTCTGAGGTCCACGGCGAGGAGAGGACAAGAAGAGCGATGGAGGAAGACCCAGGTGGTTCAGGGTTTGCTGAGGATGGAGAGAACAGCAAGAAGATTCAGGCGAGTTTGGATGAAAGAGAAGAGAAATGAACGTCCTGTGTTTCCCCCCAGGTCAGTGTCGTCTGGTTTCACTGTCACCATGGTTACCATCACCGACCAGGCTGCCGCACTCTTCACCTGCCTGCTGACGTGGCTGCACCTCCACTCTCCACTCTCCTTCCTCCTCCTCCTCCTCCTCCTCTTCTTCTCCTCTCACCTTCTTGGTTATTCCCTCTCTCTGTTGTGCAGATTCACTGTTTGAAACGTGGCTGAATCATCACCAGCTCTTCTCTGTTTGTCTTGTGAAGGACGAACTATGAGATAGAAAAGCTCCGTCCTCCGTCCCTTCCTGCCTCCACCGCCAATCTTTTCATCTCACCTCTTGTCATCCTTTCCTTCACCCCCCCCCACCCTCTTCTTCCCTGTATTGCCCCCCCCCCCCTCTCTGTTTCCATCCCCCCCCCAGGCTGTCACTCTGCTCTTCTACCTGTTGGCCGTCCTGCTCATCCTCCAGAACGTGTGGGCGTACATCGGCTGCTTCATTTGCACATAACCTCAGGTACACGTGCAGCTTCCTGCTGCACCAGGAAGTCATCGTCCAGCCTCTTATTCTGAAAGTGCTCCGTGTTTCTTCTTCAAATTAGCTTCTCATTAATAATAATAACATTAATAATAATAACAATAACAATAACTTGCATCATTTGTATTTTGACTTGAATTCAAATGAATTTCTCCAATGAAAATGAAGAGGAATAAATAAATACAAATAAATTAATAGCTTTATAACATAAAACTTAACTTCATTTAACTTAACTTGTTTAGTGCAGCTTCATCTGTCAGCAGCCTCTGCTGCCACCCTGTGGTGAAACTGTGTAGTTACAGTTCAGTCATCACTCAGCTGAACTCAAACCTCGTGAATCCAAAAGTTTCATAAATTCAGATTCACCAGATACAGAGGTGAGGCATTTTATTTATAAAGAACCTGTCACACAGATGGAGACAAGCAAAATTATAGATGAGAAAGTGTATGAAATATATAAATCTGTATCAATATCTAAAAATAAGTTGAAAGGGAATAACACATGTACAGTCTATATCTGTGAAAATGTTGGAAAAGTTTTTGTTTCATCAGGTTCACTAACACATTCATAGAGGTAAAAAAAAACAACCACTTAGCAAATGCAGAAAAATATTTAAACTGTTGAATCTATTAACAAGTTGTTTGTATTTTAACGGTACAATATTAATTTCAACATCACTAACAAACCCCTGAGCTCGATGCTAAGTTCCACCGGCATGTTCATGGTCGTGTTTATACAGCATCAGTGTGAAGCTTCTCCTGTCTTCATACATCGTTACGTACATAACGAGAAAGGCCCTGCAGTATTTATATGAATATTTCATCATGTTTAACAAAGTGAAGACGAGATCAGACTGAGACTCGTTCTCTTCACCGTGAGTCTCTTCTTATGTCTCCATGTTTCACGTCTCTACAGTAAGTCTGTTTTCTATCTGTCAGCTTCTATATTTAGTTGTTTATACACTTTATACAAATGGCCGTTCATATACAAACATGTGCTTTGTTTCAGATGGAGGATGAGACCAGCCCTCCCTCCTCCTCTTCATCATCATCATCCTCCTCTTCCTCCTTCACCCTCAGCGAGGCTCCTCGTCGACCCAGTTTTAGCTTTTCGTGGCTAAACCCGCTTCACAAGAGGAAGTAGAGAGAAGAGAGAGAGAGAGAGAGAGAGGGAGAGAGAGAGAGAGGGAGAGAGTATTTTGGAATAGCAGCAGTCTCAGCTGTCAATCATGACCTCTTGATCTGGGAGTGTCTGTTCTGATGAGATCTGGAGAACCTGAGGTGACGAGTCCTGCTGCCGAACTTCTAGTGATGTGTCTGTGGGAAGTGGGTACAACCACCAGGTCCCCCCCCCCCCCCCCCCCCCCCCCCCAGGCCCCAGGCCCCCCCCCCCAGTATCTCGTCCTGGGCGTCTTTCATCCTCAGGGAGACTTCAAAGACATCAAAGGAATCTTTCCTGGCTCAACACACTGGAAAAGAGAAAGCTAAACTCGAACAACGTGCGATTATTCAAAAGCTATAAGTCCTGTCTGTGAAATAAAGACACCGTGAGAATCCCACGACTTTGCCGAACACACAGATAGCTTTTCTATTGGTTAGAGTTAATAAATGGGACCGTGGGATCGAGAGCAGTCGCCTCTCGCTCTAAATGGGCGAGAGACATTGACTCCCATTCAGTTTTTTACTGCAAAACTTTTTAATGCAATGAGACACATAACAACGCTGTGGTCCAAGTTCCTTGGATGTTACATCATTAAAGGAAATTGATGAAATCATCAAAGCATTTACATTTCAAAGGTAAAATGATTTGTATGAAAGCGGTAGTAATGGTTGTCAGTCGCCAATAAACCAACCGAAGAAGAAGAAGGAGTTACGGCGATTAGAGATACTGCTACTAATACTAATATAGACTTCTGAGCTGTAAGTTGATACAGCATTTTGTATTGACAGTAAATACAAATGGTTGAGCCTAAGGACACCGACAGTCTCTGGGCTATAAAAGAGGAACTCCAGGGAGCGCTCAAGAAACTCCGGGAAGAATTCAAGATCCTCCTGGGAGAGAAAGTGGACCTCTATCAAGACAAACTGGACCTCCAGGGAGAAATCATCAAACTCAGGGGAGAAATCATGATGGTCAAGACAGACATCGGGATCTTTGAGACAAATATCAAGATCTATCAGGGAAGAATCATCAACCGGCAGCGAGAAATCGTGATGTCCCAGGAAGCAAACCAGTTCCTCCAGGAAGCAAACCAGCTCCTCCGGAGAGAAAACCGGGATCTCCATAGAGAAAGCCGGGACCTCCAGAGAGAAAGCCAGGACCTCCAGAGAGAAAACCAGGACCTCCAGAGAGAAAACCAGTTCCTCCAGGAAGCAAACCAGCTCCTCCAGAGAGAAAGCCCGGACCTCGAGTTTCACATGTAACTCTGTGTATTAAGGGTTTACCGTTTTATTTGTTTTCTGTGGAGTTTGAATGTGTTTGAGGACGAGTTGACGGGGTACTTAAGCTAACGCTAACGTGTGATGACCCCTGGTGTCCTCTTGGGGTATGACCTGGGAGTAACCTGTCTATCTCGTCTTCAGGTAGCTGATGATGGGATCTGGAGCACCATCTTTGACAAACATTTATTTAACGTCTACTTTGATGTTTTTTGTTTGGTCCATGTCCCACCTGCTAACAGGGAGGAGGAGGAGTTTATGACCTTTACTGAAGCCAGACACCAGGGGGCGATAGAGACACTCTGGCGTTAGCCTGTTACTTTAGCTGCAGCTGCAGCGATTCAATGATGTTGTGATGATTATCGCAGCTTTTCAGTGTTTTACTTCAATGAAACAATATTTTATCTCTAACATCAAACATCTTGTGCTGTGACGTCTCAAACCTCGATCAGAGCAAAGCAACGTGTTTCCTCTGTGTGTAGAATAAGCACTTTTCTTCATGTGTGGTGTTTTTAAGTTATTAAGTGATGCAGGACATAGATTCTGGTTTTATTTGATATATGAAGAGATGAAATAAATCACATTTTGGTCACCTGAAGTCACATGTAATTACTGTTTTAATTTACATGATAGATTTGGTTTGTAATGTCACAGCTTATTTTATTAAAAATTATTGTCACAGTTCATTTACTTTTTGTTGGTGTCTCTGAATCAGCTTTTTGAGTCATTCCAAATCCGAGACGTGACACAGAAAACCTGGATAAGATATTATTATATTATTTTCATAATATTATTTTTGACTATTTATTATTCAAGGTATGAAGTTTTACAGAATAGTTCAAAACAAAATAATGCCCAAAACAAGACTCATGTTCAGGGGTTTTGTTTTGTCCAAATCTTAAAGAACCCAATAAGACTTACTGTCAGAAAACTAGAAAATATTCATATTTGAAGAAATATAACTTTTTATGTAACCTTTGCTTTAAAATACAAAATGAATTAAAAAAAATCTAATTGACAGATTAGCTGACTGATAACTCAATGTAACTGACATATTTATATAAAAACAACAACACGTTAACGCAGCCACGTTATACACACACACTGTGACGTCACTTCAGCGCGCCCAGAAAAGGCATGCATGAGCAGTTAGGAACAGAACTTCCTGTCTGGAATAAAAACATCTTCATAATAAAAGCATAAAGACTACACCCAGTTTATTGCAAAATCTGAAACGTCCCGAGCAAAGAGGGCTCCACTGGGTGGATCCTCACCGGGTGGAGCCTCACCGGAGAGCCTCACCGGGTGGGTCCTCACCGGAGAGCCTCACCGGGTGGATCCTCACCGGGTGGGTCCTCACCAGGTGGATCCTCACCGGAGAGCCTCCTCACCGGGTGGAGCCTCACCGGGTGGTTCCTCACCGGGTGGATCCTCACCGGGTGGATCCTCACCGGGTGGGTCCTCACCGGGTGGTTCCTCACCGGGGGGAGCCTCACCGGGTGGGTCCTCACCGGGTGGTTCCTCACCGGGTGGGTCCTCACCGGGTGGTTCCTCACCGGGTGGAGCCTCACCGGGTGGGTCCTCACCGGGTGGTTCCTCACCGGGTGGAGCCTCACCGGGTGGTTCCTCACCGGGTGGGTCCTCACCGGGTGGAGCCTCACCGGGTGGGTCCTCACCGGGTGGAGCCTCACCGGAGAGCCTCACCGGGTGGATCCTCACCGGGTGGGTCCTCACCGGGTGGTTCCTCACCGGGTGGGTCCTCACCGGGTGGTTCCTCACCGGGTGGAGCCTCACCGGAGAGCCTCACCGGGTGGATCCTCACCGGGTGGGTCCTCACCGGGTGGTTCCTCACCGGGTGGGTCCTCACCGGGTGGTTCCTCACCGGGTGGGTCCTCACCGGGTGGAGCCTCACCGGGTGGGTCCTCACCGGAGAGCCTCACCGGGTGGATCCTCACCGGGTGGGTCCTCACCGGGTGGAGCCTCACCGGAGAGCCTCACCGGGTGGATCCTCACCGGGTGGGTCCTCACCGGGTGGTTCCTCACCGGGTGGTTCCTCACCGGGTGGGTCCTCACCGGGTGGTTCCTCACCGGGTGGAGCCTCACCGGGTGGAGCCTCACCGGAGAGCCTCACCGGGTGGATCCTCACCGGGTGGGTCCTCACCGGGTGGTTCCTCACCGGGTGGGTCCTCACCGGGTGGTTCCTCACCGGGTGGGTCCTCACCGGGTGGAGCCTCACCGGGTGGGTCCTCACCGGGTGGAGCCTCACCGGAGAGCCTCACCGGGTGGATCCTCACCGGGTGGGTCCTCACCGGGTGGAGCCTCACCGGAGAGCCTCACCGGGTGGATCCTCACCGGGTGGATATAAACACTCTTGTAAACCGAGCCTCCCTGTAGCTTACACATTACGTCACTGTGGTTCTCCCCGAGCATCAGAAGGATGAATGAAACAGACCCACTGAACTACAGAGATGATCACAGATATGATCAGAGACAAACTGGAGATACAGTTTAATAATGTTTCTCGCTCCGGTTCAGACAATGAATCCATAAGACATGTCAACATGTCGTAGATCTCGTGAACCCGATGGTTCTCATCCAATGAGGAGTCCAGATAAATGTATATACTTAAATGTTATCGTCGCACTGGGACAGTTCCGTCGCGCCGCTGTGACGCAATCGCTCCTCTGACGCGGCAGCTGAAGGACGAGACGCAGCTTTTATTTTGAAACCCCGGACCGGATGTGGCTGGCTGGCCGCTCGGCTCTTCTTCTTCTCTGGTTCCGTCGTCGTCGCTGTTTGTTCTGGACCAAGTGAAGCTGAGACCCGGAATCAAAGTCACTTCGTCCTGTTCGGCACCGTTTACACCAGTTCGACTCCTGACGACACCAACCCGTCACATCTCGTCATGGATCCCGCGAGTCAAGGTAACGCGAACTGTTAGCTTAGCATGTGTAGCCTAGCTTAGCGCTGGAGACACGTAAACAGCTGCGATACATGTCTCCACCTTCCCTCAGCGTCATGTGTCCTCAGCTGGATGTGTCCTCAGCGTCATGTGTCCTCAGCTTCATGTGTCCTCAGCTGGATGTGTCCTCAGCTGGATGTGTCCTCAGCTGGATGTGTCCTCAGCTTCATGTGTCCTCAGCTTCATGTGTCCTCAGCTGGATGTGTCCACAGCTTCATGTGTCCACAGCTTCATGTGTCCTCAGCTGGATGTGTCCTCAGCTGGATGTGTCCTCAGCTGGATGTGTCCTCAGCTTCATGTGTCCTCAGCTTCATGTGTCCTCAGCTGGATGTGTCCTCAGCTTCATGTGTCCTCAGCTTCATGTGTCCTCAGCTGGATGTGTCCACAGCTTCATGTGTCCACAGCTTCATGTGTCCTCAGCTGGATGTGTCCTCAGCTGGATGTGTCCTCAGCTGGATGTGTCCACAGCTTCATGTGTCCTCAGCTGGATGTGTCCTCAGCTTCATGTGTCCTCAGCTGGATGTGTCCTCAGCTGGATGTGTCCTCAGCTGGATGTGTCCTCAGCTGGATGTGTCCTCAGCTTCATGTGTCCTCAGCTTCATGTGTCCTCAGCTGGATGTGTCCTCAGCTGGATGTGTCCACAGCTTCATGTGTCCTCAGCTGGATGTGTCCTCAGCTGGATGTGTCCTCAGCTGGATGTGTCCTCAGCTGGATGTGTCCTCAGCTTCATGTGTCCTCAGCTTCATGTGTCCTCAGCTGGATGTGTCCTCAGCTGGATGTGTCCTCAGCTTCATGTGTCCTCAGCTGGATGTGTCCTCGGCTTCATGTGTCCTCGGCTGGATGTGTCCTCGGCTTCATGTGTCCTCGGCTTCATGTGTCCTCGGCTGGATGTGTCCTCGGCTGGATGTGTCCTCGGCTGGATGTGTCCTCGGCTGGATGTGTCCTCGGCTGGATGTGTCCTCGGCTGGATGTGTCCTCGGCTGGATGTGTCCTCGGCTGGATGTGTCCTCGGCTTCATGTGTCCTCGGCTTCATGTGTCCTCGGCTTCATGTGTCCTCGGCTTCATGTGTCCTCAGCTGGATGTGTCCTCAGCTGGATGTGTCCTCGGCTTCATGTGTCCTCGGCTTCATGTGTCCTCGGCTGGATGTGTCCTCGGCTTCATGTGTCCTCGGCTGGATGTGTCCTCGGCTGGATGTGTCCTCGGCTTCATGTGTCCTCGGCTTCATGTGTCCTCGGCTTCATGTGTCCACAGCTCTGTCTCATGTCAGTTGTATTATATCAGAGTCTGAAACATGAGCTCTGGATTATATAGTCTGGTCATTTCCTGTAGTGAGTGTCTGTGAAGCAGCAGCAGGTTGTTGGTTCCGACTCGTCCACAGCAACAGGAACATGTGGGGACATCCAGGCGAGGGGCGGAGCCTGTAGAGCAGCAGGTTGTTGGTTCCGACTCGTCCACACCAACAGGAACATGTGGGGACATCCAGGCGAGGGGCGGAGCCTGTAGAGCAGCAGGAGGCCGGACATGGGTCACCAGAAGATCTGGAACCTCCTTGTGTTTCAGAGTTGACGTCTTCGTCTTCTACGTGTCCGGCTCCTCTTCTTCATCCTGAGATGTTTGTGTTCTTCCAGCTTCACGTCCGTCACGTGTTAGAAACCTCGTCCACACGTCCACTCGCTCTCTGGGAAGCTTCCACACATCGTCCTGCTGTTTCCTCACATGGACTCACGAGGACATGTTACACACATGTTACCAGGAGGCTGCAGGAGAAGATCCAGAACATGTCCAGAGACACTGACTCAGAAATCTGTTCTTACATACGGAGCACGTCAGGAACACGCCAGGAGCACGTCAGGAACACGTCAGGAACACGTCAGGAACACGTCAGGACTTCAGTGTACGTCTCAAGCTAAACGAGACAGAATCAGTTCACAGGCTGCAGCCTCTAAAATGTATAAAATCTGAATCTGCACTTCTCAAAAACCAGTTTGTATAAACTGAACGTTAAAACCTTCATGAACTATGCAGGAGATCCCAGTAGTTGTATCGTGGGAGGTTACGTCAGCAGAATCCCTTCGGAGATGTTCTAATGAGACACTGAGGGCTGCATCCTGTTCTCTGGAACACTGAGTCACAGACGTGTTGTACGAGGCTTCCTGTGGCTGAGGGAGACCGGCTTTTAGGAAGTGATCAAATTCATCTTGACGACAAACTGGAGTGAACGAGGGCCCGTCCGTCCTCTGCCCGCTTCCTAGATGATGCCGTGAAACACACGAGGAAGACATTCGGCCGAGCTGCGGACTCTTCCTGCTTCGTACGCGATCACATGACACCTCTGAGTGTTTGTTCAAGTAAAAACTTCCTTCTACAAGAACGTTATGAACAGATGTCTGTCACGTGTGTTTGGGTCTCAGGGTCCATGTTGTTGTTTGTGGTTATAAATGTTTTGTTTCCTTGGAGCATGAAAATAGACCAGAATGCTTTGCAACAGCAAGGTGGTGATTTGAGGGGTGTGGCCCTTATCACGTCCGTGCCTCAGTGTTGGCAGACTGGTTCGACGACTGGAGGTCAGAGGAACTACGTTTAACATGTGCAGCTGATGTTTGATTAGAAGGAGCAGAGCTTGGACTGATAGGATGTTGCCAGGGGGCATTCTGGGAAGTGTAGGACATGTGTGAAGGAGACGTGGAAACATAAACTGTATCTGAGACCCATTATTATTCTTTCCTTGTTCCCTTTACGAGCCGTTTCCCTCAGTTGGCTTCGCTGCTGTTGTGTTTGTGGGCTGGTCCGACTCCTTCTGCTCTGAATCAATATACCTTCAGGGTGGAGTCGGCACCAGCGTGAACCGGATGTAGCCTCCAGCTCGCCAGCGCTGCCGGCAGAGCCTGATAATCTGAGTCTCCTGCCACACTGGTGTTGTCCTCCAGCTGCTGACTTGTGTGTGTCTGTCATGGAGTGGAGTGGTGTGGAGCTCAGTGTTGCGTATACATGCTTGAGATTTATATTAAAATGCTTTAAGGGAAGTGGAATAATTCTGTTCACTGTTGTGGAAGTTGTTGTGTGAACAATGTGAGGCATGAGTTAGGTTTCACAAAATGTTTGTCTACTGGACTATAATTGATTTAAATCCCGGTTGTTAATCCTGGAAAAGCTTGAGCAGGATAATAAACTCTGGTCTGTGACTCGCTCACTTCTGTTAATCGTCTGTGTGGGGTTGTGTTCCCACTTGGCCATAACCTACTGGACCGAATCACAAGTTCTGCTGCCTGAGCTCTTTATACTATAGACTGGGCCAAACTCCTGTATCTGCCTACACGACGCTGGTCTCCTCAGGTGAATGACGCAAGATCATAAAACCCAGACGGTGGCGAAGCTGGTGTCGTAACTGTCATCTTGTGCAGTGAAGCATCTCAGCGTAGTAAACCTGACGTGTTGGATCTATGTCTGCTTTTGTTCTTTAAAATAGTTTAATCATATCTGTGTTTGATATCTCTCTCTAGTTTATGTAAGTGTACTTTTTTGTAGAAAGTGAAAGTTGTATTTTTCCCAGGAAGATCTTGATCGCAATGGAAATCTAGAACCAGTTTCAATCTGTCCGAACCTCAGCGCTCGTCGCTCCCGGTCACGGAGGCAGGCAGGTCTCGACTTTAAGTTCATGCATCTTCGCTGCTGGAAAGTTCTCACAAGATGTCGTCCTGAAGAAAGATGATAAGAGCGCTGTTTGTAATGTGAAGCTGCTTCAGACCTGAACTGAAGTCCGGACATTGTCCTGAGGGGCTGTATGTGAGAACCACAAATGACTAGTAAACTTTGGTAGAAGACGAAGACGTCCACTTGGAAACACGAGGAGGTTCCAGATCTTCTGGTGCTGAGGGCCGACGCCGGTGTGGACGAGCTGGAAACAACAACACTGATCTTTCCACAGCAGAGTTTATACGTCATGTCCGGCCTCCTGCTGCTCTACAGGCTCCGCCCCTGCTGCTCTACAGGCTCCGCCCCTCGCCTGGATGTTCCCACATGTTCCTGTTTGAAGGAGTCGGACCCAACAACCTGCTGCTTCACAAACACTGACTACACAACATGTCAGAACAAGCTGCTGCTGCTGCCTCTATGTCTGAAAACAGCTCATGTTTCAGATTTAACTAAACTGTTGCACTGAGCTCTTGTTTAGGCCTGACCCCCCCCCCCCCAATCAGTAATTTGATCTGGAAATGCATCAATAATCTCATCGTTCCAATCCCTGGATCTGAAGTCCCTCTTGTCCTTTCTGGTCTTGGCTCCGTTAGCTGTTGCCTCTCTTCCTGTGGGATATCTCCTGCTGGCCACGCTCGCCCTTCCCGGGCCTCAGCTTCTGTGCGTGTCACTGAAATAGATCCTGAGCAAACTCTGCTTCTAACGCTTCATCTGGTCCGACTGTGAATCTGTTGGTCCCTCTGCTTCGTTCCGCTCTTCCATTAACGTCTCCTCTCTCCCCCCCCCCCCCCCCCCCCCACGCCTCTCAGATATCAACCTGAACTCTCCTAACAAGGGCCTCGGTGTGGATCACCCAGACACCCAGTCAGACGTGGTGGTGGTGGAGGAGGGGGGGGCGGTGGCCAACTCGGTCAACCCTCTTCCACCGGGCCTGACGGAGGAGGAGGCTGAGGAGCTCCGCACTGAGCTCACCAAGGTAAGAACTTCAAACTCACCAGGTGTTTACATGTTACCTTCTTTTCATATTCGGGAAATTAAAAACCAAAATCGGTTATTTATTTATGAATCTGAAACCAAAAATCAAATAACGGTTTGTTTTTTCGTAGTTTTTTGCTCAGATCAAACATAGGAAATGAAAAAACTTGGTTTGATATTTAATTTGTATGATTTGTTTGACCCGGAAGTTCTGTTGTGGTGAAACCCTCTGTCGACGGATGTGTCGTCATATCCTTATTTCTTTTTTCATCTCCACCTACACTCAATAATCTATGGTTTAGATTTGGGTCAAATGTCACTGTGACCTCAGTCACACATTTTTTAAAATAACTCCATCATTAATTTGCTAATCATCATCAAATACAGTTTATACATGTTATTAAAGTCTTCACTACATACATTAACATACATTATGTGATATTGATGTAAGCTTGGCGGAGGTAAACAACTCTCAGGCGGTAATTCAGTTTTTTCTTTCGAGCGCGAGACTGAAGACATTTGCAAACATGACTCAGAAGATGAGTTTGATTAGATTCTGCAGTGGATGATCACGAGTATCACAGTCAACATCAAGAGCTGACCTCCAGGAAGAGCTTCTAACTCCAGCCTCTGTCTCTGGTGTGTTCCAGGTGGAGGAGGAGATCAACACCCTGCGTCAGGTGTTATCAGCCAAAGAGAGACACGCCGCGGAGCTGAAGAGGAAGCTGGGCCTCAGCCCGCTCAACGAGCTCAAACAGAACCTCACCAAGGGCTGGCAGGATGTGCAGACCTCCAACGCGTACGTAGTCCTCACACGGTTCACGTTTCATGTGGCTCTGAGACAGATGCTTTGTTGTTGTTGTTGTCACAACCAGCTCCGGCTGAATCGAGGTTTGGTGCCAAGAGCAGATCTCGAGCAGTTTCTGGCTGAGCTTGTGTTTCCCTCGTTTTTCAATTGGATGTTTTCTATCAATCAAATGTCCCAGTTTCCTGGTCCTTGGTTCCTGGAGTCGTGGGTGCGATGGAGCGAGGATATGAGCATTTTGTCATTTTAACCAAGATAAATAGAAAAATCATTAATATTATAATCATTATCAAGGGGCCGTGACAGTCTGAGCTCGAAGTCTCATTAAGTCTCATTAAAGATAATAAATTCATAAGGAGGACGACTGGCTGTGGTTTGTTATTACATTCAAATTACAAAATGATAACAGGAATGTTCTTGGCTGACAAACACAGTGAGTTCCTGGATGACGATGCTGAATTCTGAACTAGTTTTACTTCCTGTGATGTCATTTCCTGGAGAATTTTCAAATGCATCGTTCAGCTAAAAGGTTGTGTACTGAAATTGTTTTTAAAAAAATACAAAATTCTGTCTACAAAATTGATTTAAATATATAAAAATAAACTAAGTTATTTGATGTACATTTATTTAGTTTTTGAGATATGAAGATGTTTCTGTTCCTCTGGCGCTACAGTGCGTTGTCGACGGCTCGTAGGAGGAATGACATCATCACGAGCGCTCTCCATCTCCAAAAGAATGAATGTTCTAAATATTATAGTTTTTATTTCAGACCCATTAAACACCTTCATCTGATAAATTGGGCGAGTGGAATGCGAGCGTGACCCGTTTGGATCTGAGTCCACGCTCTGCTTGCTGCTCGCTCACAGCTCGTGTCGGGGCTTCTGCTGTGTTTGCTCTCTCACGCTCGAACTCGTCCTCGCACTGTTCTCACCTCCTCGCCATGTTTGAGAACGCTGCACATGTCCGTCTCTGTGTTTGACTCCGTGTCCGGTAGCAGGTCGGTTCTCCGTTGCAGCTCTTACTGTTTCTATACTCGAGGTGAATTAGATGCACATGAATCTGATTTGGAGATTGTCAGAAGTTTTCCAGAAATCAGTCCAGATGTGATCGATCCACACCTGTAACGGTTATTGGGCACATTTTGATATATGATGAGTTTAGTCTTGTTTATTTAAAAGTGCTTGCCCCTGTTGAGGAACCTCCTGGGATTTACAGGGTTTCTGGGGGGGGGGTCTTAAGAAGTCTAATTCTAAGACTATGATATGTAGTGTCTCTGTCGGTAGTTTGAGAGAGAACCTGTAGTTTCTGTATTCAACTACTTCACCTTATCTTCAGTTGTTGAATTCTGGGGAAGTGGAAGTGATGCTGGGACTCTGATATCCCATCATATCTGTTACACTTGCCGTAGATCTTAAATTAAGAAGTTTTACAATTTTCTCTTCATATTTGCAACCTGTATTTACGTTTCCAGCTCATTGAGCATGTTTGTGTGCAAGCTGAGGGGATAGAACTCAGATCTAAGGTTTTGTTTTGTTCTAATACTCGGCTCATCTGGCAGCCTGCTTAGCAGCAGCCATCAAGAAGTGGGGGTTGTTTTACCGTGAGAGCAAAAATCGACCACCTACATTTAGAAAATCTGACTCCATCAATAAGCCACTTACTGGTAATGTTTGCACATTACGCGATGGGCCTGAGGGAGGATGGAATGATATGGTGAGCAGCTGAGGCCGGATGTTGACCGGAAAGGAGGCAGTGACTCACCAACATTTGTAATTAGCCCTGTTTATGTGCTGGATGTGAATCGGTCTCTGGGACATGTAACCCCACAGATGAAGGTATAGCTCGTTGTCCAAGTCATGGGTTTGTCCATCAGGTGTTTGTATTAGAGATGGAGCTTCATTGTGCAACATGGAAATGAGCTGGTCACAACTTAGACGTATAAACTCTGCTCCGTCTTAACAGAGCAAATGAGCTCCGTAACGAGACGTCTGTGTCTGACCTTTAGTTTCCTCAGGCAGACGGTGTCATAGAAAACCTGAGTCTGTGAGTTTTCTGCTGGTTTCCATGAGACGGCTGCTGCTGCTGCTGCTGCTGCTGCTCTGAGGTCTGTTTCCACGTGGCTGCTCTGAATGAACTGGATCACAGAGTTACTCTGAACTGACAGTGACGCTGTTCTCCACTTTAACACACACACGTCCTCACAAACCACATCAGCTGCACTGGTTTGTCATATTTATTCTACCTATACGTATATGCTCACACATCAGTGTGTGGATCACATATAAAGATGGACAGCGCGTCTCTGCAGCGTTAAACAGAAGCTGTGTGGGGTGAGAAGGAGAGAGCACTCGTTAGAGATTCACACAAAGTTTAGAGGAAGAGTTTCAGTTTAAAATATAACCTGTTCAGACCATAGACCAAAAATAAAGATGGACAACAACTCACTTTTCTCACATTGAAAAACAGGAAGTTAACAGATACAAACGCTGCCATCTGGTGGTGGTGACGTCATTTGCAGTCAGTCTGTGATCGTGGAGCTGTGGCGTCAAGTTCCCGCCCACACACGGGCTCGACCAATCCTGAGTCAGTCTCAGCGGTCAAACACGACTAACTTATTAAAACCCAACTCATCAGGAAGATGAGCACTTGAACATCAGAGAGATAAGAACGACCTGAAATGACAGAAACCGTCTTTCACAAACATTTATTTAACGTCTGCTGACGTGTATATGTAATAACACAGAAACAGTTATATCAACGTCAATGACAGCGATGATCTGCCCCCTGCTGTTCGACGTGAGGAGTGCACACCGCCCTTAAAGGAAGAGTCGCATATCTGAGACTTGTTTTAGTTTTGGATCTGTTGAATTAGTTAAAGTTTTATTTAACAGTTGCAGAACCATCAGTGCTAAAAATATATAAGATCAAATGGTGTATTTGTAGAATCGTGACACTTGTAATATCCACGTAGAAACATAAGCAGGACATGATTGTTGTTTAGGCCAACACACATACACAATGCTACACACAATGCTACACACAATGCTACACACAATGCTACACACAATGCTACACACAATGCTACACACAATGCTACACACAGCGCAGTGAGGCATGTGCTTGTGCCGCTCACACACACACACACACACACACACACACACCCACACACACACACACACACACCAGACTTGCTGCTGCAGGACCAAACGGGAGGAGTGGAAAGGAATGTGAGGGTGAGATGGGGGGGGGGGGGGGGTTTGCTTAGTCATAGGACACGTGATGTCCAAAGAGAGAAATGGGTTATGAATTATGAAAACGCTGGAGGCACAAAGACTTGGAGATGGAAAAATCAATCACTCCAAGTCTGTGGCTTCAACGATTTAATTGCTGCTGTTGTTTCCGAGGTTCAACATCTTATTGGATTTTTTTTTTTTCTTTTTGCCAAAGTATATTAGGGGAGAAATGATTTCAGAATTTAAGAAAATAAACCTCATCACCTTTTCTACATCTGTCACTCAAACGTTTTAGACCAAGAAAAGAGAAACGCTTCCACATACACACACACACACACACACATACACACACACACACACACACACACACACACACTCCAGATGTGAAAGAGAAAACCCCTGTTTCAGATTGTTGTGTGTTCTGCTGTGAGACAAACAGCAGTCACAGGGGTGTGTGTGTGTGTCACTGTGTTGTACAGTCACTGTGTTGTACAGTCACTGTGTTGTACAGTCACTGTGTTGTACAGTCACTGTGTTGTACAGTCACTGTGTTGTACAGTCACTGTGTTGTACAGTAAGCAGCCTTGTCCTGATGTAAGTCTGGATACAGACACCAGCCTTGTCTGAAGCTCTGAGACCAGAGCCGTCTCCTGTCCCCCCCCCTCGTGTCCGATATGGATCCATAGACAATGAAAACCACATTTCAGCTGCTGTCACTCAGAGTCCGACGGGTTGGAGGCTCCTCCGGATGAGAGCAGATCTCCTGTCAGCCTCGTGTTGTGCGTTCTCAGGAACACAAACACACTAACGGCCTCTTCCTAGACATTGTACAGGCAGGACTGTGTGTGTGCATGAAGACTATTCAATACTTTTATTGTCATTATCATTGTTCCATGCACCAGCGTACAATCAAAATGAAATGTGTGTGTGTACTTGTACGGTTCTCTTTGTGAGGACATTTGGTCCGGTCCTCACTTTCTGACCCACCTGGCCGTTCCAGGGTCAGGACTTGGTTTTAGGGTTAGGGAGGGTTCTGGTTAGCCTTTACTTTAGCTGGTTATGGTTATGGTTATGGTAAGGGACTAGACAATGAGTGTCCTCACGAAGACGCATTTATGTTTGTGAATCTTAAGGAATCATGTGAAATATCAGCCGTTTCCTGCCCTATGATTTTGCATTATGTTGTGGACTGTAGTAAAGATCCTGGCTCCAGCTGCGGGCCCAGCACAGTGATCTCTACTGTACTGTACTGTACTGTACTCTACTGTGAGTGTGTGTCTCCCCTGTGTCACGATCCTGCTGTTGTGTCTTCAGATATCTGACCGCCTCGGCCACGTTGGACGACATTACCCACTCTGAAGCGTGAGTTGACCCCGTTCTCTTCCCTCTTCTGTTTTATACATGAGCTAAGGTTTCTTTACGTTTGGCTTTGGGCAGATGCTTTATTATTTTATTTTATTCAGATCTGCTTTTGCTTGTTTAAAGTGTACATCTTGTTTATAGTCGTGTTAGAGGCAAAAATGAATATTGAGCAGATTTTACTGACACACTTTAAATCACTGTTAGATTAGTTTAATGTTTGCTGTGGTGGAATGGTTTGTTCTAATGTTCCACTTCTTTACCCCCCCCCCCCCCCCCCCCCCCCCCCCGTCTGTCTACCTTTCCTCATTCCTTCTTTCACTCCATCCATTTTGTGTCTTTCTTCATTTGTCTCCCTCCCCTCCTCTTCCTCTCTGCCCCGCCTGTCCGGTTCTCTTTCTCTCCACTGTCCTCCATCTTCTTTTCATTCCACTCCAACCATCTGTCCTCCCCTCTTCTTTTACCATTGTTCTCTTTCCATTGTTCTTACCTCCCTCTCTCCCTCCCTCTCTCCATCCCTCCGTCCCCTCTCTAGATACAAGAAGACCCAGGAGACTCTTTCCCAGGCAGGACAGAAAACCAGTGCAGCCATCAGCACAGTGGGCACGGCCATCAGCAGGAGGCTGGGCGATATGAGGTACAATGAAACGGAGCCAAAATGGCTGACGCTGGCTCGGCTACGAGAACAAATGAGCAGAGTGAACGGTGTTGAAAGAGAACGGTGCTTGACTGAAGATATTCATTCTGGAACCAGTCACTTTTGGTGAAACAGCTGGAGGCCCAACACGACCCGTTATTCTCTCACTCTGTCAAAGAACGAGAATTTCCTGGATCGGCCCCATTGTCCAGATCAGGTCCAAATTTAATGAGTTCCCTCTTGACCCAGATCCCATGAGTCCAACCACAAACATCCCGGTGCCATTAAAGCTGCTCCTCTGTGAGTGGAGCTGGGATCTGAAAGAGCAGAGTGAGATACAAGAGACAGTTCAATAATAACCATCATTCATAATCTAATCAAAACCAGTTTAAGTCTTATGACCAGGATTCTAGTTTCTTTAACTGAAAACCTTCCAGCTGAATCATGAGTCACTGCATCACTGTCCACTGCTCATCTGTTCTGTAGCTGTATATAAATATATATATATATATATATAAACATGTAAACTGCCTTCTGATTTCTGACCTCCACCAGTAGGTGGTGCTGTAGAGTAACTGTAGGAGACTCAGTGGGTCAGCACCGTTTACTTTGTTTTCACCTGAGAAACACGGACCCACAGTAATAAAACAGGAGCACAACAATCACACTGAATGGAGCTCGGCCGTAGTTTAATGAGTTGTGAGTTTGTGTTGCTTTGTGTAACACAGAGAAGAACAT
>VCHM03000036.1:105000-120000 GCA_006182925.3 Reinhardtius hippoglossoides
TTAAAGATTTGATCCCATTCGACCCGAAGCCGGCGGTCCCCTGCAGGCGAGGGTTCTGTTCAGGAAGCAGGAAATCTGAGGGAGGAGGAGGATTTTATGGGCATAAGAAAAACCGTTGATTCGCTGCTTAAATCTAATATTTCTGTCAACTTTCTCTCTGATTTCTTCAGTCGTGAGCGTCACCTTCTACCCAACCCGTCCCCAGTTTCACTCACAGGTCCGAGGTCAGTGGTGTGACTGGGCCGGGGGGGCGGGGGGGGGACCTACGACTGCTACATGCATGTGCACATCTCATCTCAGTTGAACCATAACAACCATGCAAAGACGACCAAGGTCTTCTGTAAAAAAAACAAAAAACAGAAAAAATAAAACCTTAAACCATTTTGTATTATAAACTATTTTACACTGCTTTGCATAATGTTTTTACATAACTTTTATCAATATGTATAAATATATATGAATAAATCTATCGTCAGCGCTGCTGCGGGGGGGGTAGTGATCCAGTTTGGGGGGGAAACAGCAGGAGGCGAAACTTTAAGAGTGTTTCAGTTTCACAGACACGGTTTGTCCGGCTTATGTTCTAAAACTAAACGTTTGAGAAACGGCCTCGTTCCCGTGGATGTGAAGCCGTCGGGCGGGGGGGAACACGGGGGTGCGTTTGGTTTCAGCTGCCAGCCGATCTCAAACCTCCTGTAGGAGCGACGGCGTTTCTCTCGGCTGGTTCCTCGGCTGTTCCCTCGGCTGGTTCCTCGGCTGGTTCCCTCGGCTGGTTCCCTCGGCTGTTCCCTCGGCTGTTCCCTCGGCTGTTCCCTCGGCTGTTCCCTCGGCTGACGGTGGCAGACGATGCTTTGCTGTGTAACTCTATCGGCGTTTTTCTATCGGCCTTACTCACTTTAAACGTTTCGCCCGTTCTTCAGCTGTAGGACACGAGGTTTGGTTTGTTTTGAACGTGCTTGTCTTTGTGGAACAGACCGGGTGGATTGAAGGAAGGGGGGGGTGGAGTCTGACGGGTCCTTTTACAAACATCTCGCTGCTGAAGCTTTGCCAACAAGCCCTCCATGCACTTCTGTTAACACACTAAATGTCCTGATGGGGCGCACACGCTGCACGAGGCCAAAAGAAACACAATCACAGTTGCTCTTATTGTTGTAGACCCGCACCACACACACACACACACACACACACACACACACACACACACACACACACACACACTCACACTCGTTGTGATGCCACAGTCGTGCAGCACCGTCACTTTTCTAGTGTTTTCGTTTCTCCGGCACAAAGTTCGCTGATACACGTGCAACACTGCCTCCTACTGGTGAAGCCTCCCAGACAACGTGGAGCCCAGATGTGGCGCCCAGATGTGGCGCTGCACCATCAGAAAACCCTGAACTCTCCAAATGTTGCTCAGTGTCAGATGCTGCAGCAGAAATGTTTCATCGTTGCCAAACGTCCGTCACGACGAGTTGTTTGAAGCCGAAACTTCCAGGAAGATTTCAACTTGAGCCACAGATTTCCACCGTTCAGGTCCAAGTGAACCCGGGGTCTGCACACAGGCAACAGAACTAATGTGAAGTTAAGAGTTGATTGAAAGGTTCATTGAAGAAAGAACGTGCACTTGATTCGTGGTGAAGTGAACTTTTTAAACGTGTTGACTGGTTTGACGATCCTGAGCAGCGTCTGAGAGGAGACTGGGAACACTGGTTGGTTCTGGAGTCGCTGTGTCGGGTCTCGTTCAGCGCTGCTCTCGTGTCCTCGTCTCTAAACGTCCCCACGTGTTTCCTTCAGGTGGAAACTGGCTGAATTATAAATGATTCAAGGCCGTTAATATTTTCGATCATGAAATGATTCCAGCCAAAATTTCCCAGGAAGATTTAAACTTGTAGAAAAAACGAGACGAGATACAAATAACAAACGTGAAATAAAAACACGTTTTAAAAAAACCAACTTCCCGTCAAACTGCTTCAGATTCGATCATTTGTGTATTTTCTTGTTTTGTGTTGATCGTTTTGTTAGTTGATATTTTCCTGTTGAGCATAGTTTATTTTTCTTTCTGTAGATGTGGATTCAAGAGAATGATCATGTGTGTAATTAATTTACCATCAGTTAAAAGCAAATGTTTTAAACACGTTACAGAACTTCTCTCTGACTTTGTGCTTTGCCAACAGACGCTCACTGCGAGACGTTTATATCTAAAGTCATTTATTTTAGCTTTCACTCCAAAACAATCTCATTTAAAATAGATTAAAGTGTGAATTGCAAATATAACGACCTTTGGGATTATAATCTGTGGATCAGTCGTGGGTTCTCTGGATTATGTTCTGTTCTTTCAGTTTAAATTAGAGTTTTGGTGCCAACGGGAAGTGGAGCACGTGGAGGCGCCGCTGGGCGACAGGAGGATATACTCATGCTTTATTTAGTTCCAGCTGATGTAGATTATTAAAAGGGATCAGATGTGGAAGCTTATGATTAAAATCAGTTTTTGGTTTTGTTGTATATGTTTGGATATCAATAAAGCATTCCATTAAATGACAAAGTGTTGTGCTTCATTTATTAAAATCTGTAAATGAAATTTTGGTGATAGAAATCCACTGGTGGTTTGAATTCTGAATTTAAAATCTTTCTGTCAGACTAAACACTACAGTTCATACCTTTGACCACGAGAGAGCGCTGCAGTCATTCCAGGGAGATGGTTCAGTCCACAGGACCCGGATCTGTTGGTTCAGTCCACAGGACCCGGATCTGTTGGTTCAGTCCACAGGACCCGGATCTGTTGGTTCAGTCCGTTTCACTGATCACATGTAAACTGTGATCAGTTGTTATTAACATACCACGTGTTTATGATTATTCTTATAATTCATAAATCTGTGTTGATATTTGGCTTCAATATTCTTCCTCAGTTACTTTGTCTTTAAATCACCTTAAACTTTAAATATCTGTATTGTCAACATCTCCATTAGCACGTATGTCTTTACAGTTTTTATATAATATAATTAGTGCTGTTAATCGATTAAAAACACGAATCAAGTTAATCACGTCAATAGGCTGTGATTAATCATGATTAATCATACAATTAAAATACTACTATTTACAAATACGGTGTTTGAATAAAGAAATGTATAACAAACTGGTTAGGGCTTTTTAAAACTTTATTTTCCATCTCAGCCAATTAGAACATCTGAATTCACTGAGCAACAACACCCAGAACATGCAAACTTAATTATCAGACAACCACATCAAGTGCAAAAATAACTGCTTGTCTGTAAATAATTGTAAAATGACATTTTACCCACATGAATTTTACATTGAGTCGGCTTAAGGTTTAAAAAGGAAGTGAATGTCATGGTGTCTTTGAAGAGACACAGTAAACCGTCCCTTTTCAAACTCTACAGTGAATCACTGGATACTTGTGAACTTGTCCAATGACTCCATGAAGTCTTCTCTGAACCTGCTCACCACGGGCCCCGGTGTGCCGCTGTGGTGAACAGGCCTCTGGAACTGGGCTCTACTCTATTACTGCTCAGAGGTTTAACTGATTAAAGGGCCTCAGCGTTAGACTGACTCAAACGTCTCATGGAGTAATAATGAACTGCCAACTTAACTAGAAGACAAGCATATGAGAAACTGTTAACTTCTGCTCCAAAGTAAAGATAAACAGCTTGTCTGTAAAGTGGGAGGTAACATCCCATGGAGTGGGCTGAAAGCTGAATAATAAACTGTAAACAGTCTTAGAAGAAACAAAGTGAACCGTCCTTTTCTTAAAGGACAAAGTGAACGGACCTCTTCTTCTGTACAATGTGGCCAGAGAAGATAGTCTCTCACATGGCGCTGTGGAGATGTGCCAGCCTACCATGGGCCCCAGTGTGTGCTGACCCCCCCTGTAGTGGACCTGTGTCTCTGCTGACACTGGGCTCGGCCCGGTACCTGTCCAGAGGCTTGATCTCGTCGGAATGGAAGTTTAGATAAAACCAAAGTTGTGTGTACATCCTGCAGCGATGAACTGTCTTTCCACCGTGGTACAACGAGTCTGAAGGACCATCTTCGTGCAAAGCACATCTTTACTAACACCGAGACGAGATCGAGCCGTGCTCGTCAAGCTACACTGAGTGCAGCAGAGCCGGCTCTGTCAACAATACAACAACAACTAAGCTAACTAATGCTATCGCTAAATGGGTCGCAATAGACTGCAGACCCATCAACATAGTGGAAGACCAGGGGCTGCCCAAAGCAGAGAGGGAAGAGGTGTGGCAAAGCTGAGTCAGATGCTGAAGGACAGAGAAACTGAATCACAGCCCTGCAGCGAGGAAATGGAACCAGAACCACCAAAGAAGAAAGTGGCTCTCCTACTGTTGGGGTCAGAGTCAGAGTCTGATGAGGAGGCGCTTTCCAATGACAAGCCTCTGGACAGGTACCGGGCCGAGCCCAGTGTCAGACACAGGTCCACTACAGGGGGGGTCAGCACACACTGGGGCCCATGGTAGGCTGGCACATCTCCACAGCGCCATGTGAGAGACTATCTTCTCTGGCCACATTGTACAGAAGAAGAGGTCCGCTCACTTTGTCCTGTGAGTAAAGGACGGTTCACTTTGTTTCTTCTAAGACTGTTTACAGGTTATTATTCAGCTTTCAGCCCACTCCATGGGATGTTACCTCCCACTTTACAGACAAGCTGTTTATATTTACTTTGGAGCAGAAGTTAACAGTTTCTCATATGCTTGTCTTCTAGTTAAGTTGGCAGTTCATTATTACTCCATGAGACGTTTGAGTCAGTCTAACGCTGAGGCCCTTTAATCAGTTCAACCTCTGAGCAGTAATAGAGTCGAGCCCAGTTGCAGGTGCCCGTGGTGAGCAGGTTCAGAGAAGACTTCAGGACCGGAGTCATTGGACCAGTTCACAAGTATCCAGTGATGTTATTCACTGTAGAGTTTGAAAAGGGACGGTTTACTGTGTCTCTTCAAAGACACCATGACATTCACTTCCTTTTTAAACCTTAAGCCGACTCAATGTAAAATTCATGTGGGTAAAATGTCATTTTACTAATATTTACAGACAAGCAGTTATCTTTGCACTTGATGTGGTTGTCTGATAATTAAGTTTGCATGTTCTGGGTGTTTCAGTGAATTCAGATGTTCTAATTGGCTGAGATGGAAAATAAAGTTTAAAAAAGCCCTAACCAGTTTGTTATACATTTCTTTATTCAAACACCGTACTTGTAAATAGTAGTATTTTAATTGTATGATTAATCATGATTAATCACAGCCTATTGACGTGATTAACTTGATTCATGTTTTTAATCGATTAACAGCACTAATAATAACAGACTTCGACCTGCTCTGCGGTGTGTCACTGGAAATCCTCCTCATCAGATTATATAAGATATAATAACTGGGACAGGGTCTGAAGTCATATAATATGATATAATATGATATCATATATAATAACAGAAACAGACTTCGACCTGCTCTGCTGCAGTGTGTGGCCCCGCCCCTCTTCAGCTCTGGACCCCGCCCCCCGTGCCTGTGATTGGCCGCTGCGCGCCGCCCTCTGACGTCACCCCTCCCGGGTATATAAGGCTCCTGTCCTCCATTAGAGCAGAACCGGTAGAAGAAGCTTCGGGACGCGGCTCGGGACTCTTCCTCGGGACTCTTCCTCGGGACTCTTCCTCCGGACTCTTCCTCCAATGGGCCCCGTCGCCTGTCGCGTCGCCCCCCCCAGGCTGTGACCGACTCGTCCCGCTGCTGCCGCCCGGCGTCCAGCGCGTCTGCTCCGGGAGAGGTGCGTGATGCTGCGGGGGGAGGGCGAGGAGCTAACATGCTAACCGTGCTAACGATGCTACATGATGATTAGTAAACACAACATGGTGGAACCAGCTGTTTTCATCCTGAGGAGATCCGACATGTCGTCATCACAGGAACCGTTAGAGGAACCGACCGGAAGCAACATGTGTGTTATCATCATGTCGGTGGTTCTGTCAGTTTGTGATGAGCCTCGGGTTTGTTGTTGTCTGCTGAGATCATCATGTTCTCACACCAGAGAGCGACTGGTCCTCCAGCTGGCTGATCCAGAATCAGTTATCGTTCATCGAGCTGATCCAGAATCAGTTATCGTTCATAGAGCTGATCCAGAATCAGTTATCGTTCATCGAGCTGATCCAGAATCAGTTATCGTTCATCGAGCTGATCCAGAATCAGTTATCGTTCATCGAGCTGATCCAGAATCAGTTATCGTTCATCGAGCTGATCCAGAATCAGTTATCGTTCATCGAGCTGATCCAGAATCAGTTATCGTTCATCGAGCTGATCCAGAATCAGTTATCGTTCATCGAGCTGATCCAGAATCAGTTATCGTTCATAGAGCTGATCCAGAATCAGTTATCGTTCATCGAGCTGATCTCAGATCATCGTTATTAGTCTGTTTGGATGAATCCAGGTCTTCAGATGTGTTGATGTGTTTATGATCTGAAGCTGATCATCACCAAACATTTCAATTTGATAACTTTATGGATATTTCCTCTCTGATGTGGACGGGACCTTCAGGCTGCATTGTACAGAGAACCCTTCAGAGTTAATGTAAACATGAATATGAGTCAAATGTTTATATTAAGAATATGATCATGTCAATGTGAGAAGTTGTTTTATGCTTGAATATGATGAACGTGTGTTCAGAGGATCACGTCCACTCACCAACACTGGAAAACTGATCAGGAATAAACCGCATTTTTCTTGGTCAGTTATGAAAATGTTTGCCAGCTCTCTGTCTGGATCGACTGGTTATGTAACGGCTGCAGCTCCGTGTGGATTATTAAAGAAACGAGAATCACTACTCGGGCGTGTGAGCCTCACATTTAAAGCTCGATTCCTTTAGAGTAATAAAACCCAGCTGAACATGAAGATGTGATTATTACACATTCCTCTGATTTAATAAACCGTCTCTGATCTTCTGTTTCCTCTGCAGGTTTCCATCAAGCACAACCTACAGCGACCAGCGACAGGAGGATGGCGGCTATCCCAGCGGGCGGTTCTCTTGTGGCAACAGCTGACTACTACCGAAGTGAGTCTCTCGCCCCCTACAGGCGGCTGTTAAGTTAACACCCTGACTCACTGTTGGTTGACTGCACGGCTCAATGAAGCATCGTCACAGTGGGTGAACTTGAGACCAGTGGTTGTTACACTTACTGCAGAAGTTATTAAATGATTGTATTGATTTAACTCTTAGAAACTTTAAAATATGAGTTCTGCTGAATTTCAAAACTGATCTGTCACTTCCTGTGTCCTCGTGTCCTCGTGTCCTCGTGTCCTCGTGTCCTCGTGAGCTTCACACTGGAACCTAACGTCCTGAGAGATGTTTGGTTCCAGAGTTATATTTAGAACGTAACCGAGCAAAGTGGATCTGAGTTTTGGTTCCATGCTGCTGCAGCTTCTGTCTTTGAACAGGAACATTAAGATCTGGACTTTGGTTCCATCCCAGTTCCATCCCAGTTCCATCCCAGTTCCATCCCAGTTCCATCCCAGTTCCATCCCCTAATGCCAACGTGTCCTTGGGCAAAACACTGAGATGCACTGTATGAATCTGTATGAATCTGTATGTGGTCGTCAAGACTAGAAAGGTTCTATATAAATACAGACGTGAAGTTCAAGCCTGAAACCATCAGTGATTAACGCCTCTCCCCCCCCCCCCCCCCCCCCCCCCCCCCCCCCCCCGCAGGGCGCATCGGCTCTACGTCCAGCAGCAGCTCGTGTGGCAGTTCAGAGTACAGCGGGGAGGTCATCCCTCACCACCCAGGTACGAGGAGGAGAACTCCTGAATGTGTTAACGCTCTGCTCCAGATGAGGGTTGAACCGTTTAGTCTCTGAGGAACCACCACCACAGGATCACTGCCTCAGTGTCTCCACACCACGGCTTCCTGTTTGTCACCGTTACTCACTGATGCAATATTACGAGCTTCAGTTTGAGTAACTTCCGGATTCCTGCGGTTGAGTCGTCTGTTGATGTTGTTGTTCCTTTCTGCTCCGACCACGATTTCATTCTCCTCAAGAAGGAGGATTGAATTTAAACTGCGCCCCTAGCACTCACTGGTCAGGATGTAGATGTCAGTGGTGGTGACCAGTGGTGACCAGTGGTGCCCTCTGCACCAGTTCATACCTGCTGACTTTGACCATGGTCTCAGTGCAGCCGCATGTGAAAACCATCCGTGTTGTTTAAGGATTGTGTTGGCTCGTCTGTTTAAACCGCAGGGTCAGCTTTTTAATGGCTGCTAACACTGTACACACACACACACACACACACACACACTGTACACACACTGTACACACACACACACACACACACACACACACACTGTACACACACACTGTACACACACACACACACACACTCTCTCTCTCGCTCTGTCAGTGCTGTACATGAAAGTAGGTGAAAGGGGAAATGTGGGCGTGTGCAGTCAGCTCAGTTCACTGTTTTCCTTCAGTGCTGTGGAGTTCGGTTATTAATAATGATTCGAAAGATAAAACGTACACACTTATAAATGTTAGTGTGAGAAATCAAATGTAGTTTTTCTTCAGATATGTAGTTGAACCTCTGGACCTGTATTTAGATCTATTTGATTCAGTGACCTCCAGATGAGGGCGGCGGCTCCGACGCCACGTTGAGTCAGCTTCCGGCCGACAGCCGGCGGACTGTAACTGCAGCTGCTCTGTCGGCTGCTCCGTCGGCTGCTCCGTCGGCTGCTCCGTCGGCTGCTCCGTCGGCTGCTCCGTCGGCTGCTCCGTCGGAAACTCTTCATTCGACAGGCGCTGGGACTTTTCCTCGGCTCCTCATAAAGACCAAAGTCTCTTAAAGCTCTTAAACCTTCATCCACCACATCTGAGTGTTCAGATGTGGAATAAAGAGGATGACTCCTGTTGGTGAAGCTTCTCACACTCACCAGGAGAAACCTCGTCCTGAGAGCTGAAGTTAAACCAGCTGCTCTGATAGAACCTGAAACGGACCGAGGTCTGAACTTGGTGTCGTCCTCCTGTGTCTCTGCAGGACTCCCCAAGCAGGACTCTGGACACTGGTGGTCCAGCTTCTTCTTTGGGAAGCAGCCGGGGATGACCCCTCTGACGGAGGAGGCACAGCTGAAGTAAGTATCAGCCGATCACTGTCCTATAACCAGGTTTCATATTGAAACGAGTCCGGACCAGATCTGAACGTTACGTTAATAAAGCTGAAATATTTCTTATAAAAGATAATCACTAGAATGGAACCTGAGGGTCACATGTCTCAGTTCTGTTAAGGCCGTGACTGGTCCCTGTGTGAATGAGTCGATCCCACAGTAATAAGGATGGACGACAGGTCTCGACCCGGTTCTTCAGGGCTCACTCAGAACCGTTCTCTGTCTCTGGTTCTCAGGGCGGGGGTTCCGGGTGCGGTGACAAACGGTCAGATCACCTGCGTTGCCAGGGAGATGGTGCTGCACCGCCAGGTGAGTGAGAGCGGCGACGCAGGAAGCCCCACCTCCTCCTGATCCCGCCGCCTCACTCCGACCCACGCCACGCCTCGGGGGAGGGGAATCAAACCAACGACCAACGCCAGGTGACGGGAGAATGTCCCGTTTACAACCTTTTAGTTTTTTTTTTATTATAATTATTATTCATTGTAGGACAGGCTGCCTTCGTTCTGTTTCCTTGTGTTTTTTTTATTGACAACTTAAAAAAAAAGAAAAATAAAAAAAAAGAATGAGACGATGATGATGAAACTAATGAGCTTGTTTTTTAACATTTGTACTGTTGTGTGTTTGTAATCCTGTGGTGCACAGACTCACTGTGGTGCACAGACTCACTGTGGTGCACAGACTCACTGTGGTGCACAGACTCACTGTGGTGCACAGACTCACTGTGGTCCACACACGGCCACATGCTTTGTTAAACTCTTCTCACTCTGTGGTTGCAAACGCAATAAAGTAGCCTCTGGCAGCCTAAACCTCCGAGTCCTGTCGTCTCTGCTCCTCCTCCTGTTGTCTCTGCTCCGAGTCCTGTTGTCTCTGAGTCCTGTTGTCTCTGCTCCTCCTCCTGTTGTCTCTGCTCCTCCTCCTGTTGTCTCTGCTCCTCCTCCTGGTGTCTCTGCTCCTCCTCCTGTTGTCTCTGCTCCGAGTCCTGGTGTCTCTGCTCCGAGTCCTGGTGTCTCTGCTCCGAGTCCTGTTGTCTCTGCTCCTCCTCCTGGTGTCTCTGCTCCTCCTCCTGTTGTCTCTGCTCCTCCTCCTGGTGTCTCTGCTCCGAGTCCTGGTGTCTCTGCTCCTCCTCCTGGTGTCTCTGCTCCGAGTCCTGGTGTCTCTGCTCCGAGTCCTGTTGTCTCTGCTCCGAGCCAGGGAGTCAAGGTCCAGCCCACATTCAGCTCGGGAGGTTTCCTCCTGCTGGGGGAAAAGGCCTCATAAGGACAAGCCGGTGAAGGCCTCTGTGTTTGCCAGACGTCGGGTCACTGGTTCTGTAGAGACGCGTTCCAGCAGCAGAGTAAACAGAGCGAGCGGAACTTCATCTCCTGCAGTTACACAATCACATCTGGAAACCGGGAAGGGAAAAAACATTCCTGCACAAACTCTCCACCCACGAGATTTAGACTTCTGCTGCTTCGGATTTAAACATTTCAATACACGTGGAGAGGCTCGGGTTTGGGTTCGGGTTCGGGGTTAGCTTCAGAACCAACAGTTTCTAACATGTCCTTCAATCAGATTTCATCTGTATATTCACAAATCACAAGACTACAAATTAGGACTTTAAGTCGCTCTGATCCTCTCAGAGTCAACATGTTAACAAAATACTTTAAATTCAATGATTAAAGTTGATTTCTTTGAGAATATATCAAACTTTAGTGCTTATGACTGCAGCTGCAGACGTCTGTGGCTGAACTGAGGAAGTTAAACTTTCTGTTCAGCTCATGAACGTGTTTCGTCTTTGAGGACTTTATTCTTGAGGTTTTGAATCAACCTTCTGACCTTCGACCTTCTGACCTTCAGTGAACTGTTCACATGCTTCAGCTGAGACAGTTTCTGACCACATTGAGTTCAAAGAAACTAAATTATTCAAACAGCAGAATATTGATTTAAAATCAGTCCATTGCTTATTTTTATTTTAAGAAGAAATTACTAAAAAAAGATTCCAGCTTACATTTAAATTTGTATTTATTTTTAAGACAAAAACATATTTCAATATGTGTCTGTAGAGAAAGTGTGATGATGATTTTATGGACCAGGCAAATTGATTTGATTATTATTAGAAGAGACGAGAAGAAGGAAAATCCAGGATGATGTTGAGCTCTGATCGTTTGGATTCCACCTGGTGATGCACAGAAAAATAATAAATCACTTTCAAAAAGACGTCTTGATGTTCGGCTGCAAATGATTTTAGTCTTTTTATCCAACATGTGAAACTAGAACTTTTAATGTGTCAGGTTTGTGTTACAGGAGTTTCACTGACATGTCAAAAGTAAATGTGTCAAAGTATCACTGCAGACTTTATTTTTTATATCCATATATCCATAAATATGGAATGATGCTAGAACTATATGATCTCTGAAAGCCTGCAGACAATAAACCAGAGAACATCACATTTCTATTCAAGTATTCACCAAGTACACAGTTTAGTCCTGTTGGAGTGAAGTTGCAGCTTTTTACATTTCTCTTTTAGGGAAAAGGAAACTTGTGGTGTTTGTCTAATATATATATATAGTATATATATATTTACTGTATATGTATAGTACAGTATGTGCTGATGTATGTTGACCTGCTTACTGAGGGAACTGGAATATGTTGAACCTTCTCGTCTGTTTTCACATCAGGCGACAACATTTCTTTACAAGTTCAAGTGATGAAAACTTCACTGGTAATAAACGACACTTTGACTTTTCATCCCGATAATTATACATAATAATAACTGATAATTATACATAATCTATCGCTATGTGGATTAATGCATGTGTGTTTTGAAAGTAGGAACCTTACTGTAAACGACAGTGAGGTTTTCTTTGTGGTGACAGTTCATGCGTGCGTGCGTGCGTGCGTGCGTGCGTGCGTGCGTGCGTGCGTGCGTGCGTGCGTGCGTGCGTGCGTGCGTGTATACTTCTGTAGAAATGGCTGCATGGTGTGTTGGACCTACAGGGTCGACTTCCTAGAGAGAGGGGGGGATCATGACTGAGGATCTTTATTATTTTCCTACTAACTCCACAAATGTCTGTGGAACTCACATGTTGAGAATCATCTCTTTGACCAAGTTATTACTTTATTCTGTGAGTCAGTAGAGAGTTATTTCTTTATTATAGGGAAATGTTCAATGTCCCTCGTCTGTTTGAAACTTTGAAGTTACACAAGAAGCTTTGGTACCAAGGAGCTTTAAACGAGTGAAGACGGACGACCTCTGGGAACGATGGCTGCTCCTGCTCGGTCTGATGTCAGATGGTAGTGATGAGGATTGATCTCCAGGTTTAGGTGAACCAGTCCTTTTATATGAAGACGTTCTGTCAGACGCAGGTCGAGACTTTAAACATTATACAGAAAGCAACAGATCCCACAATGAGCAGAGAGTCCTCATTAACTGGAAGAAAGAACCAAGAACCTCAGTTTATCATGTTCGTGTGTGTGTGCGTGTGTGCGTGTGTGTGTGTGTGTGTGTGAACTGTCCAAACTCATGAACTGCAAACAGAGGAAACGAGTGATTCCAGTGAACTTAGGGACAGTTTACTCAACCTGGAACTCTGATACTGCTATTATTAGAAACTGTGTGTGTGTGTCTGTGTGTGTGTGTCTGTGTGTTATCCCCTGACCTCTGCACAGCAACACAACATGGGAAATACAACTTTAAAATGTGTTAAATTTGCAGTTTCCTTCAGGACATCTCATATTTTTGACTTTGAACTATTTTGGATATTTGAGGGTGAAAAGTCGTGATTGACATGTGAGACTGATGATGTGATTGGTCGAGCTTGTGTATCAGCTTGATACCTCAGCTCCATCAGGTTGCCATGGTAACATCATGATGTATTACTAGGAGATTCAGCACCTTCAGGCGCAGTAGTCCACAGTAATACAGTACTCCACAGTACTCCACCATACTCCACAGTACTCCACAGTACTCCAGTACTCCACAGTTTGATCCAGACCCAGAACTCCTCTTCTGCTCTGAGGAACCGTTCACACCTGATGTTCAGGTTCAGACTGAACTGAAGAGCCTGAAGCTCTGAAGCAAACATCTCTTTGTTTTGGGACATTAGTTTGAAATCCCACAGATGAGCAGTGGGTTCCTTCTCTGAGGTCAGAAGAGTTTAGTGAGTACAAAGTAAAGAACCAGTCAGTACCCTGAACTCTGATCTCACGTGTTTCTGTTACTTTGGACAGAAACGATGTTGTTCGGGTCAAATGATGAGGAGATGTAGGATTCTGTGAAAGGTCCTGACAGGTGCATGTCGGAGGTGAAGGTCTCTTCCGCTCCGGTTCAGTGTGAGTTCAGTTCAAATAAGCAGAACTTGTTAGCTTTAGATAAAAGTTCCTTTATTTAGAAACGAGGACCCTGAAAATATTTGTTTTACTGTTGAAATGTAACTGAGGAAACTAAACTGCTCTTATTTACTGATAAGAGGAGTTTGTTGAGCGGGGGGGTCTTTGTGTGTGTGTGTGTCAGGACCCCTCAGTAAACCCAACATGTTTCCATCAGTGCCGATCACAGCTGATAAACAGAAGCCACAGCTCACACTTGCTTTAGATCATTTATATAGTTTATACATTCTGATATAAACACTTGAAATGTGGTTCAGAGGCTTTGTGACTTTTTCTCTTTAAAGATTTGTTGAACAGAAACAAGGTGAAGAGAATCTGATCTGGAGAAGTTGAAGTTGTGTTTGGATGTTTTCAGATGATGTTAGAAACACGAGGTCCGGAGGTTCCTGCTGCTGCTGGGAAGGGAACCTACAACCCAACTTACATAACACTGATCCGTCAGTGGGATGTAGGGGAAAGGTCGTGCTCACCCACTGTGGTTTCATCCCGCCATGGAGTGTGTGTGTGTGTGTGTGTGTGTGTGTGTGTGTGTGTGTGTGTGTGTGTGTGTGTCTGTGTGTGTCTGTGTGTGTGTGTGTCGCCCGGTTGTGTACGTCTCACATACACTCACAGAGCTGCACAATAATCTGTCGTATGTTATATGTGAATCTCTTTGTTCAGCTGTTCATCAAGAGAGAGAAGAGAGAGAGAGAGAGAGAGAGAGAGAGAGAGAGAGAGAGAAGAGATGAAGAAGAGAAGTGAGAAACGATGGAGAAGGAGATAACAGAAGGAGACAGATGGTAATAGGAGGAGCAAAGAACAGACAGGATTTAGGAAATAAGGAATCCAATCTAAGATGAGGAGAGAAGGACAGAAACAAAGACGAAGAAGGATGAAAGGAAGGAGGACATGAGGAAACAAGGAAAGAAGGTTCATTCATGCGCTGCGGAGGCGTGGCCTGTGTTTGTGTCATAGACACTTGTTCTAGCGGCGGCGTGGGCTTGAGGACTGTAGTCAGAGGTCGCTGTGAGGTAACTGCAGGATCTCCTTCCTGCGGTCGTCCTTCATACCCTCGTCTTCATCATCCTGAGAGATCATCCTGCTCAAATTGAAGAAGCAGAGCTTATGGGAGGCTGATGCTGATATTATAGAGCAAAACATTTCTGATGTAGACATATCACCCGATTATAAACTCAAACTAGAAGGTCACTCTGCCGGAGCCCGGCTGCCACAGGCCACTGGTTGGTTCAGATCTCATCTACACACTGAACTTCAAGAGTTCTCCAGATGAACCCGACAGGGAGTTCTGGAAATATCAGATCATGTGCACAGTTGGTTTCTTCCATCAGGGCTGAAGTTCAGACCTGGGACTTCTTCTGGTCGGTTTCAACCCAGTCGGCCTCCACAGAGCTGGACTGGTCCTCAGCAGCGTTTCAAACCGAATCTGCAGCTGGGAGAAGGGCCGGGGGGGGGGGGGGGGCACTCGCTCCCTGGGA